>VMDO01018895.1:0-12500 GCA_007922755.1 Pedetes capensis
TTTCTTGATTGCTGAATAGTATTCCATTGTGTATAAATACCATAGTTTTTTTTATCCATTCTTCTGTTGAAGGGCACTTTGGTTGATTCCATATCTTTGCTATTGTGAAAAGCGCTGCATTGAACATGGAGATGCAGGTGTCTCTGTGGTATGATGACTCATCTCCCTTTGGGTAAATTCCCAATAGTGTTATAGCTGGCACCATCTCATTTATATACAGAGTCTAAAAGAGGCTAACTCATGGAAGCAGAGACAATAATTGTGATTATCAGAGGTAAAATTGCACAAATTTCTGATAAGGGAATGAGCATCTGAGAGATCTGTTACATAGCACATAGTAAAAATACATTGTATAAAAAGAAAAAAACTTACACTGCATTATACTGATAAGTATATAACTGCCCCATAATACTACACTTATGTTTCGTTCTCCTCAATAATATACTCAGTGTATAGTTTTTAAATGGGAAATGGACCTGGAAGCCCACTCCCCAAAACAATCCTGAAACAATCAGCCATTGAGAACCCTATAAATAGCAGAGAAACACAGACACAGTGCTGGGCATGGCACAGTGTCAGGGAGTGTTTCGTTCTGTTGTAGAAAGAGTAAATTTTAAACAGTCTCATCAAAAAACTGTAAATAGGTGAGATGATAGATAATTAACTTGATTTTGTCTCCCTATAATGTGTACATATGTCAAAACATCACATTGTACCCCATAATTATATGCAATTATTATTTGTCAACTAAAAATTTAAGATTTAGCTACAGTTCCATTACATTGTTACAAAATAATTTTTTAAATTCATTAAAAAGTTCTAGGTGGATCCTTCCTGCATACCATTTTCTTGTTGTTTCATAATGCAATGTTATCTTCTTAATGCAACTTAATTTTAAAAAATGTAAACCTATGAAATAAATTTCCTATTTGTAAGAGTGAGAATCCTGTCTTCCTCGAAGCTTTATTTAAAAGCCTTATTCCTGCTGATATGGCTGACTTTAAAAAAGCATTGTTTTATTATACTGGAAAATATAGCAAAGGAAAATGCTATTACATAATGTATATGTCAAGGTATATCAAAATAGTGTTATATTATGTAAGGTTTTCTCCTGCTTCAATTCAGAGGAATAGCTATTTTGTGCTGTGCACATAAATTGCTTGATAGAAGATGGCAAGAAAAAGCTATACCATTGCTCAGATATGTTTGGCTATAAACCATTTCACATTTATAATGTAAGAAGGGTGCAGTTACAGTTTAAAAACTGTTGTTATTGTTGTTGTTGTTGTTGTTCTTATTGTTCTTGTTCGATGCCATCGAGTCAGGTCCATGTCATAGAAACCCTGTGTACAAAAGAATGAAATACTCCCTGACACTGTACCATGCCCAGCACTATGTTAGTGTTTCTCTGCTATTCACAGGATTCTCAATGGCTGATTATTTCCGGATTGTTTTCAGGAGTGGGCTGTCAGGTTCTTTTCACATTTAAAAACTATACACTGAGTATATTATTGAGAAGAAGGAAGTATAACTGTATTGTGGGCAATTATATACTCATCACTATAATGCAGCATACATTTTGTTTTTATGAACAACATACATAGTATTTGATTAGGTAATTGCAATGACAGCAACAGGAGTGGGCCAGAAGTTGCAAACAGTGTGAAGTGTATTGATTCTATAATATTGACGACTATGAGCCACAGTGTGTTTAATACTAGAGATGGAGGTGTGAATAAGGTCAGCGAGTTCTCTTGCCATCAGTGGGCTTCCTATCAGTTGAGTAAATAGGTACTCTATTGAGGACCATTGTGGGACACTGCACAGAGCAAGATCTTCAGGGACAGTGGGGTCTGTGATGGCATCTAGAGAATATGGGGAGATAGGCCTTCAGTAAAAGAAGAAAAAACCCATTCTACTCTCTAAGAAAGGAAAGAAATTAGGATGTAATAATATTTACAGGTTTGACAGCAGAATTGAATTGACTAAGTATTAATGTATGTACTATATTTATTTGGATAATAGGTGATTAATAAGTGCCTTCTAGTAGAATCATGAGGGAAAGAGTGAACAAATGAACAAAACTTTTCATCCAGAAACTCTGTGACTTACAGGGCTTTGTAGTTCATTCTGTCTCTCTCTTTTCCTATCCTACTTTTATATTGGGCTGGGATTTAGCTTAGTTAGTAGAGCGCTGCTATGCAATCTCTGAAATCCCTAGTTCAATTCCCAGCACCACAAAAATGGGAGAAGAACATGGCAATCCACTCCCAAGGCAATCCAAAATAATAAGCCATTGAAAACCCTATGAGGGTCTCTATGAGTCAGACACGACTTGAAGATGCCTAACAACAACAACAATTTTATATTGAATTTTCTACTTTTTATAAATCAGACTTACACTAGTATATTTAAAATCTGATTCATGGTGGCATAAGGGGAGTTCTCAGTTACTACTGTTTCCAGATGACATATGCAATCAAACACTGACTGTGGGATAACAAAGCTCTATGGCAAGGAAAAGTTGCTAGGAAACTTTGGACCTGGCTTGGATGTGGCCTGCTTTGTATCAGATGTTCTCTGTGTTTGTCCTGGTCACTGCACTTGCATATGCCTGCCAAGAGTGTTCAGTTAGATCTGCATTCAGGTCTAAAGAATGGAAATTGAATAAGTTAAATTTGGGGAGGTAGCCTGAACTACATAACAGTATAGAAGCTGAAACTATTGGTGAATATGAGATGTACTAGAGTAAGATTTATAAAATTATGTGATAACTATAACTTGTCATGTCATAGAAGCACTAGTAAACATTCTCAGAATAAATATAGCCAAGCTTACTGATGATCATTAAAAACTGTTACTTTACACTTAGGGTTGTATAATTTCCTAAGGCACATTTTGGTGGGAGAGGTTTTTTCTGACAAAGTATGGTAAACATGGAGACGATATAAATGATACGATTGTTACTAGACATACTTGATAATATTTTTCAAGAAGTGCACTTTTCTGTTTTTAATCATCTCATTAAGGCATAATGATCTTCTTCCAGCTGAGGTGTCTAATTATTGTCATACCCAGTAGTCTGTTAATTGGTGAAAATAAAGCAAAAAGCCACAGTGGACACATCTTCACTACATTCTCATGGCATAGAAACGGAGTGACAGAGAGTGATCATTAATTGTGTTTGCGGAGCATTGCCTGTAATCTTTATAGCGTTCTTTCCTTTTCTTTTCATACCAATAGTGGCAGAACCATCTGAAACATCTGCATGGCTCTTTTTATGCTAGTTGTCTTTCAGTTCTTTTGAGATTTCAGCAATCACAGTTTAGGAATCTGAAAAATGAGTTGTTTTTGTAGATTCAAAACTTGATACTGAAGGCTCAGGCATGTCCTGCCCCAGTCCAGGCAGGTGCCTACCCTTCTCCTCATCAGCTGTCATTGGACTTATATGAAAATTCTCTTCTATTAAAGCACAGGTGATCCTTAAAAATATCTTTATATTTTCAAAATTTATTTACATGTTTGAAATTTATATTTTTGGTGTATAATAAATTTAAAGGCATACTTTAAATATGTTCAGGGTTCTAGAGATTTTAATATTTATGTACACATATTAATGTATATTTGTCTATACATTAAGATATTATAAAAACTCTTTGCAAAGACCATTAAAATGGTATTAAAGCAGAAAATGTGGCTCTTTGATTAATTTTGCACTTAGAGGTTTATGGCAGAGAGCTTCATCTAGCAGTACCACGGTCATTATTTCGTTTTCTTTATTGCCGTCATATTAGCTTACGATTTCCCCTCACAGTTGGAAATTCACACGTGCCATTTCCATACCTACCTTGGTCAGTTTTTCTGCTTTTGTGAGTGAACCGCTTTCCTGATTTTCTCCTCTCGTTTGCATCATTGTGGCCTTCATCTCATGAATCTCCATTAAGGTCAAGGGCATCCAGGCAACTTGCCCAGCTCTGAAATTGTTAGGCTATTTATAGAATATAAAATTGATATAAAATTTTTGTAGCATTCTTACTTTACTAGTTCTGCTAAATTCAAATTTGAGAGATAATTCTTTTAGTCTCTTCCTATTGTCTATAAGCTTAAAGCCTTCCCCGTGGTTACGATGTATTCTTTGAGGATCTTGACTTTTGTGGTAGTGACTCTTCACGGTTGTTTATTAAGACATGCTAGATAATACACATTATTTATTTCTCAGGTATGGACTGTAATAGGTAATGTTTTCATTTTTGTTTATTTTGGATATCCTGTAAACAAATCTTTAAGGTTGGTCACCTCCCATTTTGATCTCTAAGGCATTCAATCAGCCATCCTTGTGCACAATGGTATATTTGCTCAGGAAGGGTGACTTTTATGGCGAGTTTATACTTTTTTCCATTTTTTTTCCTTAGAAGAATTCTCGTTATGTATATTTAAAATTCAAGAATTGTAATTGTTGGCAAAGAGAATCATTTGTTGCAAAATGAGTTATCTTCAAGATTAGGATAAACTGTAGTAAGAGTTTAACAGTCTTGTGTATACTCTGCAGGCATTTCACTGCTAAACAGCTGCACCTGTAGTTGCAGTGCTAAACAGTGCAGCTGAAAAGTAAAAGAGGCTTTTCTCCAGAATTATTACAAATAGCCTACAGTTTGTTAGCAAGATAATATGAGTTTGACTGACTCTAAGACCAGATTGAGATTTATCTCATTGGGAATTACTCAAAGTCCTTTAAATTAATTGTGAGGGTTTACACTCTGTTCCCTAAATGGCAGATTTGTTTGTTTGGTTAGTTAAACCTGTGGTATATTCTCAGTCTCTGTTTCTCCATCTGTCTCTGTCTCTTTGTCTCTCTGTTTTTCTTTCTGTCTATGCCACTCTCTCTCCAGTGCTTTTGGCTGCAAAGAATATATCTGATTACCGTACTTGAACCTTGACTTTGGATTTGGATATTCCTGTGCTTTAAACTGTACAAACTGTGAGACCTTGGGCAAGTTATATTTTTAATCTCATTTTCTTAATCTACAAAATGTAAATAATACTCCTGGTACCTTCCTCCTAGGCTGGATACCAGGATTAAATGACAGTCTTCTTGGTGTTTAGCCTTTTAAACTTCATTTTAGCCTTTTAAACCTGAATTCTTAAACATCTTTTTAGAGGGGTATAGGTTGATGGGAAGAGACAAGCTGCAAATCTGCAATTCAGTGATAAATAGTGTAAAAAGACAGTAGCATCAAGGTGACCTTCCATGGGTCAGAGACATACTTAGTGTCTCTCCTTGAGGTTCCCCTGTCCCATCCTCCCTGTTGTTAAGTGCCACCTAGGCAATCTGACTCTGACTGGTAGTGACCCTAAGTACAGCAGATGAAACACTACCCAATATCACCATGCACTCAGTCTTTTTATGTTTGAGACCACTGTTGCACCCACTATGTTTCTTCTCACTTTGAATTGTGCCACATCAGCAAATGGAGGTCCTAGGGGCTTTACTCCATTCCAGTCATTAAGTTCAACTCTACTAGTTAAGGTCAATTCTTCCCTAGTCCTTTCTTGGAGGCCTTCTGGCCTGAGGGCTCATTCCCCACCCCCCACTATATTTGACAGTGCTTTTCTGCTATTCATAAGTTTTTCAGTGGATAATTATTTGGGGAGTGGCAGCTGCATCCTTTTCCCTAGTCTGACTCTGGAAGATCAGCTGAAACCTGTCCACCACGGGTGGCCCTGCTGGTATCTGAAATACCAGTGGCCTAGCTTTCAGCATCACAGCAACACACAAGCCCCCACAGCACAAGCTGACAGACACACAGAGACTACCCTCTCTAGTGAGCTCCAAAAAGCAGGATTCAGTCAGCACCCCTCAGGGCTATGCCTGGAAAGCCCATAACCATTTTATGCCTCAGCCTTCCGTCTGCATCCTGGAACAACATACACTGATTATCTATATGCTTCCACTTAAGGGAGCATTTAACACCATGTAGCACCAAACTGACCATGATCTGCAGGTAGAGATCTGAGTGGGTACCACCATGCCTATGCCTCGGGGTTTTCAGCGCACTAGGTAGCTGTTTTCCCCAGTGTCAACATTTCTAAATCCTCATTTGGCTTGACCACTTCCAGGGTGAGAATCTTACACATTCCATCAAGGAGGCCTCTAAATAGCTCAGTGATCCTTTTAAAATTAAGTTGAAATTGGTTTCCCTATGGCTTCTACACTTTGGTTCTAGTTCTAGTCTGGAGGTCAAACTGAATAATTTGCATCCTTTCTCGAAACATACTTCTTCAAATATTTGAAGATTTTCATGGTCTTGTCAGATCTGAATATTCTTTTATATTCATCAATCTGTTCATTTATACCACAGACATTTACTGTACACCTGGTATGTACTCAGTATTAGTGACAAAACTAAGATGTAGTTGGTCTCTAACCTCAAATGACACCAGCCCTTTCTCACCATGAGGCCCTCTTGTGAGATGATTCGAACAACCCATTGTCATCCTGCAGTTTGCCTCCAAATATTGTTCAGTTCCTGTGTCCTTCAAATGCAATGCTGTGGTACCTGAGGTTTGATACGGTAGCCCAGGGCAGCTTATCAGCCTGTTTGTTTTAGCTGTTATGCAGCCATTACACAAGGAAGATAATACTTATTCTTTGGGTGGTCAGACACTATCAAAATCTGTGAAAGACACTGTCAGTTAAATACCAAGTCTCTTTAGTTTACCTACGTGTAAAGTTGTTTTTCTGAAACTCAAACTCAGCTATTTGTATTCGACTTCAGCTTGATAAGATCAGCACATTGTACTGAACTATCTGAATTTTGTATTGTTATTATATCATCCAAATATGTGAAAAGCAATAAGCTACTTTGTATATCCATGTCTTTGATGTGTATTGAAGCGAAGAGGTTTAGATAAACCCCAATAGCAAAGATGGGGCCCTCACTTAATATTTCTTTCTTTATTAATTCTATATACAGTAGTTTATTAATTCTATATACAGTAATTCTATACTATATAGTAGTTCTATTGTTCCTTTGCCTGCAGTGGTAGCCCTGTGGCATCCGATCCCGTCAGATCTCAGAAGCTAAGCAGGATCGGGCCTGGTTAGTACTTGGATGGGAGACCTCCAGGGAACACCAGAAGCTGTAGGCTTGGGGGAAGGACCTGACAACCCCCTCCCAAAAATCAATCTGCCATTGAAAACCCTATGAACAGCAGAGAAGCACTGACAATAGTGTTTCCCCTGTTGAACAGAGGGTCGCTATGAGTCGGATACCGACTCGACGGCACCTAACAACAACAACAACATTGTTCCTTTGCCAATAGGTATAAGAGGATTTATCACTTTATTTCTCCAGTGTGGCCTACCCTTTTAAATACATTTGATTTATTAAAAAAACTTTGTTAGAAAAATAAATCTAAAGATAATTATGACTGTAGCCAATACTGAATATGTACCTGCACTTTGTGCTTCAGGATGCATATGGTATTTTTTAAAAAACTTTAATTGCACATTTTCTTTCTCTTTGAACCTATGCACATATCATGATTTATTTAAAATGTTACCTTATTTGTGATTTAGTGTTAAATCTTGAATGAATGAAACATTGCTATTATAGAGATGTAAGTAGGATAGACTGGCATATTCCAAGAAAGGCAGTTGAGGTCAAAACACCACCAATGTGGCATTAATGTTAGTAAGATTTATCTTTTAGGACAATGGAACCTCATAACTGCAGAAGTAAATTTAACACCATGAGTAAAATCCTTTTTTTTAACCTTTTCAATGCCACAAACTCCCCTCTTCCATTTATAAACTATATGACTTTGCTAGTAAGTGCGTTCTTTTCTGTTTAATTTCTGATTTACAAAAATATTTTCGTGTCAAATGTTCAGTTTAGTTAATGTCCACTTTTTTAATTTTTTTATTTTTCTGGTACTGGGAGTTGAACCTAGGGCCTTGTGCTTGCATGCTCTGCAAGTGCTGGACCACTGAGCTATACCCTCAGCCCATTTTTTTTTTTTTTTTTTTTAGTTTTTGAGACAGGGTCTGCTAAGTTATACAGACTGCCTCTGGCCTCAAACTTGAGATCCTCCTGCCTCCGCCTCCTGAGCCACTGGGATTATAGGCGTGCGCCACCATGCCTGGCTGTTAGTGTCCACTTTTGTGAGCAGCTCCTCAGGTCATGAGAGGGAAAGGAGAAGCTAGAAAAAGCAATAAAGGCCACCTGGTGACACTCCTTTAATGTACAGAAAACAAAATGAAGGGTCAGAGAGTATAACTGAGCTTCCTAGGGTCCTGCATCTACCAATGGGCAGGCTGGGCAACTTCAGTCCAGGTCTTTAGGTTCGCAGACTACACTGGCTTTAACCATTCTATTTCTTTCTGACCTTGCCTCAGAGTTACTGAGGACCTGGGATATAGTGTTATTCTTTTGGAAATGTTGTTGTTAGGTACCCTCGGGCTGTTTGGAATCTGTATATTTGAATTCCATAGCATTATGACTATCTAAACTTTTGTCATTGCATATATATTTTATACACACAAATACATATTACTATCTAAATAATAGGCTTACCAATGAATGTTTAAAATATGAACCATTGACAAATTTGGTCTATATTTCTGATTTAAGAAACTTAAGATGTCTACACTAGACATTGTGAAATGTTTGTACAAGGCTGTATGATATGAATATATCATCTTGACATTTCTTCCTAGATGTTTATTTGCTGTTTGGGTATCATAAATCATTGCTCTAGTATTCCACATATATATGTACCTATATAGATAAATATTTCTTGCTCAAAGAACCCTTTTTCCCACAGTACTTCTTTAAGGTAACTTCTTTTGCAACTCTTTTTTTTTAATGAATTATAACAACCTATTATAAATAAATTATACAATTCACTATTTTGAACTTTTAGATAGGATTTTTGAATTACTGCTAAGAAGAAATGGTGTTTAAAATCTTGTTGTTATTGTTAGGTGCCGGCAAATCAGTGTCTGACTCATAGGGACCCTATGTACAACAGACAAAACGCTACTGTCGTGCTTCTCTGCTATTCATAGGGTTTTCAATGGCTGATTGTTTTTTGGGAGTGGGTTCCCAGGTGCTTCTCCCAAGCCTACCGTCCTGGTGTTCCCAGGCAGTCTCCCGTCTGAGTACTAACCATAGCTGACCTTCCTTGGCTTCCAAGATCTGATGGGATTAGATACCACAGTGGTATGGCTGCGAGTAGAACGTAAAATCAATTTCTATAAATTATACCAAGAAGTTGATATCTTTGAGTTCCTAGGTCTGTAATACCCTACGTGGTATTGATGAAATTCCACTGCTGTCACATTACATAGTTAAAATATCATGGGTCACTAAAGTTGTCAGTAATTTAAGAAAAGTCTCTCTGTAGATCTGAGGTAAAAAAGTTAATAGAGAAAGATATGGGAAACCAAAAATATATCAGTAATTAGGATGGAAGTATGTTAGCTCCTTGTCTCTATTCCTACTGGAACTTGCCATCTACTCTATGTATTAGTCTTCATTTTCAGAATTAGAAAATTAAACAGAAAAAAATAATCTGTTGCTGGTAATGTTAAGCTATAAGTACAATATTGTGTTTCATCTATAAAAGGCTATGAAAAGATCACTTTTAACAAATGATAACGTGTTTTACGAATAGAGGTATATTCAAGTAATTTTGGCACGTAAGTTACAATTTTGAATATATACTCAGAAAGTAAAAAAAGAAAGAAGGAAAGCGAAATCATAAGTGACTTACAAGAGAAAAGCCCTACTATTGCATTCACGTGGAAGAGAATGAAATGTTGCCCAGGTGAACTGAACTAGCATTTAAAAGAGAGGACATATTTCCTAACCAGTTGCACTTTTGCTGTAGGCTGATAAATAGTGGGGTTTCGAATCAATTTCACCATTGATCTGAAAGATAATCCTTTTTGTGACAATCTGGTCCTGGGGTTTTTACTGTCAGAAGTGAAAATGAATGACAGAGTCTAAGTTTAAAAAGGAAGGGAGAAAGGAATAGAGCCTGTGGGGAAAAGGCCATTGTATGTCACACATGAACAGGCACGCAGAGATTTGTACGTAAGGGGTGAGGCTAGGGGAGAGAACATGGACCCAGAGACAGTTATATTTCATTATTTTCTAGGACTATACCATAAGAATTTCAAAGCAATCCTATTTATTGTTCTCTGTGGGGAAATAAGAAAAATACAGGGTGGATGATAATTTGACCAGCTCTACAAAGAGTCTGCAGTGCTTTTCTAATCAATATTCCATACATCATGCTGGCGTGGCCCTGGAAGGCAGGCTGAGCAGGGGGTGTTACAGGGGGAAAGCAAGGTATTTGACCTGGATGGTTTTTATTCTGTACGGCCTGGGAAACAAATAAGGATTACCACAAGTGTCTCAGAGTATACCCACGGGATCAGTCTGGGCACACTGAAAACAATACAAGGTGATTCTTTTTGAGGTGGAAATTAAGATAGATTTGCCATTTCCTGGCCTGAGTTATTAAAGCAGGTACATGGAATTGAAGCTTCTCTATTAAAGGAAGATAGGTTGCTCTGGTCAGGCAGGGGCAGCAGCTGTGGTGCAGGGTGGTCTTCTGTCAAACTTGCACCTGTCTCTGTGTTTGACAAGTGGGGCTAGGGGTGGTACTGGCCTCATTAATGATGCTGCTGAAAGTCTAGGAGAACCTATGCTTGGTCTCCATCTCCACAGTTTTCTAGGTCTGAACTTCTTTTAAATGCTTCGTGAAATACTGCACTGATATCTCAATCCTCTTAAATGTGAGTCTGGCAATGAAAGCTAGTGGATCAGATCTCCCTTACAGGGTTTTCTAACAGGTTAAGCAGCTTTTTTAGGATCCCTTTCAGAGATGTGACAGCCTGGATCATCTGTGTAAGTCACATATAGGTGGTTTCCAGGGGGTTCCGCTATCTCACACAGCTCATGAATTTTTTGCACAGCTGAGTAAAAAGAAGCTATGGGAAGTAGCTTTGGTGAGTTTTAAAATATTGTTTTTTATGATTTCAATATTGAACACATTTTCCTTTTGAGTAAGTTTAGAAAATACCATAGTGTAGCTGTTGGTTTTCTGGCTTCACTTATGGCCAGGCCTGAAAGTGTTCCCTAAGGACCACACTGCCTGTCTTCGGTTTTGCAGGCCTAAGTTCTCTGTTGCCTGCAGCCATAGACCTGTGGCATCTGATCCCATCAGTTCTCGAAAGCTAAGCAGGGTCAGGCCTGGTTAGTACTTGGATGGGAGACCGCCTGGGAACACCAGCTTGTGTAGGCTTGGGAGACAGACCCGGCAACCCACTCCCCAAAATCAGTCTGCCATTGAAAACCCTATGAACAGCAGAGAAGCACTGACAGTAGTGTTTCGCCTGTTATATGTAGGGTTGCTATGAGTCAGATGCCGACTGGACGGCCCCTAACAACAACAACAAAATTCTCTGTTACATCTACTCTGCTCAGCTGTTATAACTTGGTAAGCAGTCATAGGCAAGACATTCAAGAATGAGTGGAGCTGGGTTTCAATAAAACTTCATAAAAACAGGTAGCAGGCTGTAGTTTTCCAGCTCCTGCCTTGGAGGAAAAGCTGAGGATAAAACAAGTATGTATGCCATTCAAGTTCTTCGGTGTTTAAGGCTTACAGGCTAAGGTTCCAGTTGGTGATGTCTGTTGGTAACAAAATAGGTTCAAATCCACAGACCATCATCTACCAACTATATCTCTACAACCTAAATAATTCACAATTGAGAAATCTCTCACTCAACAGTTACTTACACAAACATGTATATTGCCCCTGAATTATCTATAATTCCTTCAAGTGAAATGCCCAAATACCCGAAAGAAGCAAATTTTTGGTTATATATTCAAACTGGAAGTTGGTAGAATAGCAACACTCTGGGGCTTCCATGAGAACTCACTTGTCAAAATGAGCTGTGACGGAACACAGCTAGAGTTTGGGAGCTGTGCTGGGCCTTTGCAGTCCCTGTGATGGATGTTGTCAGCTGCGAGCCCAGGCGGGGGGAATCGGCACATCAGCAGCGCTGCAGTTCTGCAGCCTCCTGCTTCCCATGTTCGTGGCACAAAGGCCAGGGCCAGTGTCCATGTGAACTTTACTTCCCCTGTAGTGTTCTAAAAGGCTGCTCTCTACTTTTGAGGCCCATTGATGCTTCTATCTTAACTTTGAAATGAGCTTGCCTGATTTGCTTATGATTAAATACAATTGAGCGTATATTTATTTGAATGTGGAATGTTGTAGAGGAGAAGGAAAAGAATAGATATTTATTTTTCCCTTTTTAGTCCACTTCTACCACTGTGATAATTCAGGACCAAAAACTTCTATAACTTCATATACAGGCACATGAGACTTCCCAATGTGCCTTTCTGTCCCTGTTTTGTCCCATATTGCTCTGTGTCCACACTGCAGTTAGAATGGTAGTTGCAGAACACACATTTGGGCTTATCTTC
>VMDO01018895.1:15000-41022 GCA_007922755.1 Pedetes capensis
AGTTCTTTTTTCCTCATATCCTGAATAACATCTGTCATAAAAATGATCATGCATGCTGTCACATAGGCTTCTGAGCTCATCTTCATGTGAAGTCTGTCATCAGACAACCTGTACAGCTTCACTGACAGGATCTCTTTCCAGAATGGCTTTGAATCTGTTTCTCCTGGGAGTATCACATGACTGAGACCACTTTTCTTAATGTTGTCTTTTCTGCTGAGGAAACTTTGTACCTGAAATTATGTAAATCTGAATGACTGTCTCTTTTCTCAAGAGACAGTTTCTTCACCCAGATTCCAGGCAAAGACATTTCATCATGCATTCCTTATGTTGCTGATTGGACTATGCTTGTCCTCTATTGAGGGCATGGCCTTTAGAGGGTACCACCTCTCAAGTCCTTTAGTTACAAGGGCTAGAAAACTCAGGGGGCAGTGTCATTACCTGCTGAGTTAACTCTGATTTTCTGTCAACTGTTTTTTTGTTGTTCTTGTTGCTTGTTTGTTTTACAACCTTCTGGAGGTTTCTCTTTCTGCATGACTTTAATATTTGAAAAGATACTCATGATCTTTGAGCCAGTATTTGTGAAGTTTTATAATAGGAGGGATTACTTTAGTTCATCATACACCCAGAAATGGAAACTGGAAAAGCATTTTACATTTTTCAGGATAGGTACTAGCACCTCATAAGTTAATGTGTCAAGCCTGCTAAGCTCTTCAGTGCAGAAATAGAAAAGGGACAAGTGACATCTTGGTTCATGATCATACCCATAATTTCTCTTGAGGGCAAGGCTCATGATTTACCTACTGCCTGTATCTAATTACATTGGAACATCTGATTTCAGTGCCATGCATTTCTTCCTACCTTGAGGGTTCCTATCTTGTGGTATTTATAGAATTAATCATTACTATTTACTTATTTACTAGTTATTATCATTATCATCTTCCAAAAGCACCTTTGGAGTGCAAGCTCCACCAAGATGAACTCCTCAGTTTCTCACTTCTGCATGCACAGCCATGAGCTGTTAGCACAGAGTAGACCCTACTGTCAAAAATGATTGAGTGACTGGCTAAATAATACATAAATGATTACAAATCTGGAAACTAAAGATTTTTCCTTTCAGTAGATTAAGGAATAAAAAATAATCACACCATAGCCTTTTCTCAAGGCTTATATATTTATTATTTTAAAATAGTAAAAGAGCATTCTATGTTCCTTTAAAATAGGCTAATAGGTTTCCACATTATGATAATAATTTTTAACAGTCTGGGAAAAAGTTAAATTTAAAATGAAAACACTGATATATAATTACTTTTCTACCATATGCAATGCTAATAGTGGTTTTGATCTCAGTGGATATTGGGCAATTCACAGTGAAATGAATTAGTTTCCATCATGATTCTATGTTAATTCGGATAAAAATCCATTTCATATAAAATACCATGAAAAATGCTCAATTTATTGTAGTTCTAAGTCAACATTATATAATGATAAAAAGAGATATTGTAAGAAAAAAAAAAGCACTAGTAATCATCTGGGCATGCTGTTGTTATTAGGTGCCGTGGAGTCATATCCCACTCATAGCAACCTGCATAGGGTTTTGAATGGTTGATTGTTTCAGGATTGCCTCTGGAATGGATTGCCACATCCTTCTCCCATTTTTGTGGTGCTGGGAATGGAAACCTGGACTTCAGAGCCTGCAGAGGAGCTCAAAAACAAATATTATAATGACATGCGCGAAGAACTGGAGATAGAAAACCAAAAGGGAAGAACACGCTCTGTGTCTCTCAGGCTTAAGAAAGTGAAGAAAAAATTCAATCCTCAAGTGGCAATAGTGAAAGATTCTACAGGGAAGATATTAACAATGCAGTAAATATCAAGAGAAGATGGAAGGAATACAATGAGTCATTATACAAAAAAGAAGTTGCATATGAAGTTCAAGAGGTTGCATATGAAGAAGCACCAGTGGTATTGAAGGATGAAGTGAAAGCTGCCTTGAAAGAACTGGCAAAACACAAGGCTCTAGGAATTGATGGAGTACCAATAGAGATGTTTCAACAAACAGATGCAGCACTGGGGGTAGTAACATGTTTATGCTAACAGATTTGGAAAACAGCTACCTGGCCAACTGATTGGAAGAGATCCATATTTGTGCCTATTCCAAAAAAAGGGATCCAACTAAATGTGGAAACAGTTGGACAACATCATTAATATCACACACAAAATTTTACTAAAGGTCATTTGAAAGTGACTGCAGAAGTATATAGATAGGGAATTACTGGAAAATCAAGCTGGTTTCAAGAGAGGACAGGGAACCAGAGACATCATTGCTGATGTCAGGTGGATATTAGCTGAAAGCAGAGAATATCAGAAAGATGTCTATCTGTGCTTTATTGACTACGAAAAGGCATTTGACTGTGTGGATCATAACAAATCATAGATAACACTTCAAAAATTGGGAATACCAGACCAGCTAATTGTACTCTTGAGGAATCTATACATGAACCAGGAGGCAGTTGTCTGAATAGAACAAGAAAACACTGTGTGGTTTAAAGTTGAGAAAGGTGTGTGTCAGGGCTGTATACTTTCACCCTATCTCTTCAATTTATATGCTGAGCAAATAATCCAAGAAGCTGGACTTTATGAGGAAGAATGTGGCATCGGGATTGGAGGAAGACTCATCAATAACCTGTGTTATGCAGATGACATAACTCTGCTTGCTGAAAGTGAGGAGGATTTAAAACATTTACTGCTGAAGAACAAAGATCATAGCCTTCAATATGGGTTGCGACTAAACATCGACAAAACAAAAATCCTTACAACTGAGTCAGTATGCAACTTCAAAATAAATGGAGAGAAGATTGAGGTTGTCCAAGATTTTGCTTTGCTTAGCTCTATAATGAACACCCATGGAAGCAGCAGTCAAGAAATCAAAAGACACATTGCTTTGGGAAAAGCTGTGGCAAAAGATCTCTTTAAAGTATTGAAAAGTAAAGATGTTACCTTGAAGAGGAAGGTGTGCCTGACTCATGCATGGTGTTTTCAATTGCATCATATGGTTTTGAAAGCTGGACATTGCACAAGGAAGACAGGAGAAGAATTGATGCTTTTGAATTATGGTGCTGGAGACATCTATTGAATATATCATGGAGTATACCATGGACTGCCAAAAGAATCAACAGATCTGTCCTAGAAGAAATGCAACCAGAGTGCTCCTTAGAAGCAAGAATGGTCAGACTATGTCTTACGTATTTTGGACATGTAGTCAGGAGAGGCCAATCCCTATAGAAGGACATCATGTTTGGGAGAGTGGCAGGTCAATGAAAAAAAGGAAAACCCTCCACCAGATGGATTCACACGGTGTCTGCAACAATGTGCTTAAACATAAATAAGATCATATGCTTGGCACAGAAATGGGGAGTGTTTCAATCTGCTGTACATAGGGTCGCTATGAGTCGGACTCAACTCGATGATACCTAAATCTACAACAACAATCATCTGGGACTGAGTTATTTCTATTCCAGATTATTTTTGCTTATAATCATAACAATATTGACAAGTGTTCATTTGTTTTAGTGCTAGGGTTGAGCCTAGCTAGGGCTTTGTCCATGCTGAGTACAAGCTCTATCGTTAAGCTACATCCCTAGACATAATGACAGTTCTTTTTCATTTGAAAGAGCTTGGTGGTAGTCACTCTGTGGGAAATGGAGCCCTGGTTTTGTACTGAGGAATTTGATATTGTCAGACATTACTGAGTAGTCATGAAGATTGTTCACACTAAAATTGGATGTGATACGAGTTCAGTCTAGAACTATCTTGAGTAGCAATCAAAATTGGAGATTGCATTTCAAAACATAAATCACACATCTGAAACATTAGCCATGTACCAAGTAGACCGTGGTGTACTTAAGCAAAAATCTAATACATACACACATAATAAGAATGGCCTGCAGAGGTCTAATCACAGCAGAGTCAAGCCTGTGAGTCTCACTATCATTTTGAGCATAGATAAGCATTTTATAAAAAAATTGACAAACTCAGCAAGAATCAAAACAGTTATGCCATTTTCAATGTTCAGTTTTAATTCCATAGGTGAAAATACATTTAAAAATAGTTGAAAGCTCTAAAAGTTTATTAAATGATCCTGGAGTATAGGAATATAGGATTCTTGCCAGGTTTGCTCTAAAAGAAAATGCTCAGTAGCCATTTTCATTGTTTTCAAGTATTCTACAATGAACAAGGAAACATTAACTAGTTCTTGTCCATTTCATATGTAAATCTGAGGAAATGTTGTATCTTTTGTAAATTTCTATGAGGATTACAAGATAAAATCAAATTCAAATTAAGTAATAGAGTTTCATAAAAGAAGTATGCCTTAATAGTTTATTTATTTTAGTTATCAAAAGCAGTTCACTGACATTTTCTAAGTTCAGATTTTTGATAATATTTGGATTCAGAGACAACTCTGCATTTCTTGAAGGTCATATGTTTCTAGTACCTAGAATGAATATAATCTTTCTGCAGTAATGTTATATGACTCTCCTGTCTGGAGGGTGGCAAGAAGGGGATTCCCCATGCATACAGTTTCTGACCTTGGGTAGGTGGGCCCCTATGTTGGGAGCCAGACAGAGATCATTTGCCCCTTGGCACCATATGAGCCTAAGCTTTTTCTGTTGTTCACATTTGAAAACTACCTTTCTTACAATATGACTATAGCTAAGATTAAATGCTTATTGGGTTCCATCAAAACAGTAGGCTTACATAGCTATTCTTATAGACTCAAATACCTGATTTAGACCATTAATATAACTTAAAGCATATAGATTCTCTTTTATGGTAGAAAATTTATAAAATACCAACATTAGCATCAGTCATACACTTTCTATAAAGGATGAGTTATCATGCCAGAAAAGGTACTTGATTGCTCTGCTTCAGCATCTGGGAAGTTATTGCTTTTTTCCTCTACTAGAGCATTTATGTTGTACCCTTCATGGAAATATCCAAAGGATGATATCACTCTACTTCTTACCAAACTATGGTAAATATAAAGTAGAAAATAACATAATTTAATAATCTCTTAAATTAAAAATTAAAAGTCCACTTCTTAAATTTATTTAATGGTTACCTTTGATTCTAAACACATGACTAACAAGAAAATAATAGTAAAATATTTATATTTGCAGCCTACCTTTGAAATATAGAAGATTAAATATGAAAGATTTACACATTTTGAGTCACTTGTGGAAAATACAAGCAAGCCAAAGAAAACTTAATAATCCAGTGATTCTCTGATGGCTTTGACAGTTTCATGGAGAGGAGACAAATATGAATGTTTTTTATAACTAGAATATTTAGACTTCCACAAACTGTTAAAAAATATCTTAATATGTTGTTTTCCTTGCTTTGCAATGTCTGCAGTCTTGACTTCTTGATGTCTTGATATAGTATTATTATTCAGAGCAGTGCAAGGTGATTAAGTTGGTAAACTTTTTCCCCAAATGTATCTGAGTTTCATTTTCTAAAAAGTTTGTTAGAAATTATGGAAGCATTTTGGAGGTTAAAAGTCATTTGTTGTAGATATATTACTAGGTAAATTTATTGAGTGAGCTTATTTTCTTTGCTATAAACTACACATATAACTACAAAATTTTTATTTATTAACATTAACACTTCTCAAATGGAGCTTCTTCCTTAAAAGTGAGACTATTCCACTATGACTATGAGCAATAGACCAATCTTAAATCCCTTTGGATTTTTTAAAAATGATTTTTATTTACTTTTGGATTAACATTGATATCATTATTTCTATTTAAAAATAAGACTTTTAAAATATTCAAATAGAACAGCACAAAAGATATGAGAAACATAACTCCACAATTGTGAGAGACAAATCCTGAGAAAAATCAAGAACAATGTTTTTGGTTGCTGTATGGTATCTTAGGTATTAAGTATCTTTCTGAAAGGGTGCACAAAGAGAGAAATAAGCTCTAGGAAATGAAGTACACAACTACACTATAGGAAAAACAGAAGGCAATATTCCCACTTAACATCTAACAAATGTCACCTTCAATAATATTAGGAAGTATTTTATCTTGAGCCACTGTGATTTTTTTCAAAGTAATTTTATAGTAACAATTTGAGGATGTAGACATTTTATAACTAAGAGTGAAATTGGATGGCATGTTCATTTTATCCACACTAAATTCCCTTATGTGGCCTCTTCAGTGAACTAGTCAGTATAATTTGATTATCATGCAGATCATACACATACTTTGTTGCAGAGATATATATGGAGTGACCAATAAAAGACTTTGAAGAATAACAATATATTCATTAGAATGAAATTCATTAAGATTAGTAGACTTCAAAAGAGAAAGGGAGGCTATATAGTTTCCAAATCCTAAAAAGCAACTTGTTCATGTGTTTTTTAAATAAATAATAATGGATATCATGTTGTTGTTGTTGTTAGGTGCCGTCAAGTCGGTGTCCGACTCATAGCGACCCTCTGTACAACAGGGGAAACACTATTATCAGTGCGTCTCTGCCGTTCATAGGGTTTTCAATGGCAGATTGATTTTTTGGGAGGGGGTTGCCAGGTCCTTCTCCCAAGCCTACAGCTTCTGGTGTTCCCAGGCGGTCTCCCATCCAGGTACTAACCAGGCCTGACCCTGCTTAGCTTCCGAGATCTGACGGGATCGGATGCCACAGGGCTACAGCTGTAGGCAATGGATATCATAGTTTTATGGTATTGAAAACCCATTGAATATATTTGAAAGTTTGTGTGTTAGTCACCAGGTCAATTGCTGTGTAAAACTGACTGGAGCAAATATATGGGAAGAAATATTTATTGTGCACTTACAGTTAGATGATCATAGTCCATAATGGTGGCAGAACAGGCATGGTAGTGGCAGAGCCCATGATAGACAACCTTACATCATGGTGGATCAGGCACAGAGAGCGGAGAGAGTAACAGGAACTGAAGATCTGCATAAAAACTTCCAATGCCCACCTCCATAACCTACTTCTGCAAAATTAGATCCTGCCTTCCAGAGTTCCATAAAATGCCAGGACAGTGCCACCAGCTGGGTGAAATATATTCAAACACATGACCTTTGGGAAACATTTTAGATTCAAACCATGACAGATTGTAACAAATTTATTTAGAATTTTCAGTCTTTCAGTTCATTACAAATATATTTTTGTAATTATTTAGTTATATGTACTTCAGATATGCAAAAGGTATGTGATATTCTCAGAATTCTATTATTGTCAATTTGAGAAAAAAGGTTGTAGACTACTGTTCCAATTTTAATAGTGTACTATAGTTGTCCTACTCTAGGATGGATGATGCAGCAACAAAATTAGTAAAATTAATATTAGTTTTCTGAGTATCTATCAAAACTTCCTTTTCTATATTAAAAGCTGTTCATGTCCCTGCTGCCTACAGCTTTGTCTCAACCCTGGGCTCTCCTTTGGGTGTGACTACCCTTGGGGTTTAATTGGCTGTCCTTCCCATTGGCCTGCAGGGGTTTCAATGTACATAGCAGGATAGCCTCATTATCTATTCATCTGTCTGGCCTCCAGTGAACAATGCACAGGCAGAGATCTGGTCTGTAAACTAGGTACATTAGTTTGCTGAACTTAGTGGAACTATGCTGTGAAGTTACATTGATAAACTTATTAATGATCAAAAGTCCAGGGAGATGGCATGATAGTTTCACATGTGGAAGCTATAAAGTTCTAAGTTGGATAGGATCATTTTCAACATTGCTAGCTTGTTTCCCAGATATTTAGCATCCTACCATGTGCTGCTTAGCCCATTTTTAAAGTGCAGAATAGATGTGTGAAACCCTTGTGTGCCAGGTGTTTATTTTGCCTATCACTGATTAGTAAACTTACAATTTTCTTTTCCTTTCATACGCAGCTAGTGGTTCTTTCATATGCAGCTAGTTGTCCTTGATATTTCTGCTGGTTGTACTTGGCCCTGGTCTTTTCTGGCTTCTGTATTTGCTTCTGTATCCTTGCACTCTTCTCTTGTCCTCCATAATTATTTTTTATGTCTGTTTTGTACACAGCTATTTTCCACATCCAGACTCTTGAAGAGTTTACACTTTAGCTGAGGTGCTATTCAGCAGAGCTTCTCCCTCCCCTATCCAGTTGTCATAATTCTTCTCTGTATCCTCCTGTAAGGATACCAAACCCTGCCTTGAACAACTCTGCTTGTTCACAAGACTTGTAGGTTAAGTCCAGTGGGTTTCAATGTTCCTTTAACATAGTTCTGAGATTGCATTATATTTCATCCTCCTAGAGCTTCTTACAACCCATGGATTACCTTATAATATACTATAATTTTAAATAAATGTTGAGGTTTTCTCTTTTCAAATCTCTTTTAATCCTTTTGAATCTTTTAAAAACTTTGATTCAAATTTACATAAAGGTATGAATCACAGTGGCAGAGAATCGAGACACTTGCTTGGTTTTATTTCCTCATCAAATAACCATATATTCAGTCTATGATTATCTAATCTCCAGAGCAGAAAGTAAATCACATTTCTTTCAGTGATGTCTATTTTCTTCCTCATTGATTCTGCAGCTGTGGTATTTGGAGGTAGTCAGATGTTTAATAAACAGGTAGGTGATGAGCAATCCTTCAGATAATATCTCTATTGGGCCAAAATGATTATCAGCATATTACTCAACTATAAAAACCCCAAAGGAATAACACATGGACAGTGCCCCAAATATTCATTATAGAGCAGAATCTGAAGTAGTTGGGAGAAGATGTATTGCTGAAGCAACTGTTCATAAAATGTGCTTAATGAATACATGGATAAATATGTCCGATGAGAATAATAATAGCCTAGCTATTCCACTGGGCTATGTTGAGAATTAAATGAGATCCTAGTTGTGAAAACTGCTTGTAAACTGTGAAACAATATACAAGTGTTTGCTATTATTGGACTTGCATCTACTTTTCTTCTATCATACATTTTTAACATTGCTGAGGTTTTTTTTTTCCTAGTAGTTCAGTAGATGCAAATTAGAATTGGAATGTGGGTCAAAAGCCACTAATTTTGATTATTAATAGAAAGGAAGTTGAGTACTTATTTATTTCACATGTGCCATATATTTGTTAAAATTGTTATCTTTCATTGCAGAAATATTTTAAATTGCTGGTGAATTAGCCTAGCTAGATTTTAACTGAGATCCTAATGTATTAAATTCCTCAAGGTAAGCCCCCTCACCCTCATCTTGTTGTTGTTGTTGTTGTTGTTAGGTGCCGTCGAGTCGGTATCCAACTCATAGTGACCCTCTGTACAGCGGAAGACACTATTGTCAGTGCTTCTCTGCTGTTCATAGGATTTTCAATGGCAGATTGATTTTTGGGAGGGGGTTGCCAGGTTCTTCTCCCAAGCCTACAGCTTCTGGTGTTCCCACGCGGTCTCCCATCCAGGTACTAACCAGGCCTGACCCTGCTTAGCTTCTGAGATCTGATGGGATCAGATGCCACAGGGCTACAGCTGCAGGCCACCCTCATCTTATTTGGTGTGAAAAGAAAGCTTCTATCTTAGATGACACATGCTATGCAGATTTTTCAGGCTACATAAAGGAAATAAGCATGAATCCAATTGAGTGCTTTTTTTGGTAATTTTAAATTGCATCATTCTACATGTATATTCCTTGTCACGTTTGCCTATGCCTGTCCCTTGCCTCTGTCTTTGAAATTTGCAGCTGGGATTCTAATCTCAGTCTAATAGAATCTTTAGAACAGACTGGTGTCAAAGGCTACATCATTCGGGAACCTGGCCTGTGTTCCATTCAGAAAATCCCTCCAACTAACTGTGATCTCCTGGGTCCAAGGTGTCATCAAACCTGGTGCCTTTGGAATAAGGGTAACTCCTAAGATAAGAGGCTAGTTTATGTGAGATACAAATTAGGTATTCCAAGGGCCCAGCCACACCTACATTGCCAGAATGATCATCATGAGGCTCTCTTGTGAGATCTGGAAGATCTGCTTCCCACGGCTGTATTGTCTTTGTGTTGCTCGGCAAGCGTCATGGCGTTGTCTTCCTCACCAATATATGCACAAAAATAAATAAATGAAGCTCCAGAGCACAGATTAAAACCTCACTCATCTCTGGGTTATGTCAGTGTCTCTTATGAGCTTCACTGTGGCTTTCATTGTTTTCGTTACTCTTCATTAAGAACACAGCCAGGTACCTGTGATATATGCATCAGTGATACTGATTTAGGCTGTAATTCTGTTCAAGAGCGTGGACACATGATTCAGATGGAAAGTGGCAAGGAACCCGAAAGATCAATGGATACTCTGAAATGTGTTGTACTAGCCACTTATTTTCCACTCTGTTGGTTGGTTCACTTTTCTAATAAAAAAACAAAGGTGACTAACTTCACAGATAGATTAAGGTTGACTTAAAGTTAGAATTAAGTTCATTACTTTTGCCTTTCATTTAGTGGATTGAACAGCAGATATTTCAAAATTTTATCCAAGATATTTTCTTTTCTTTTGGAAAAGTAATCTGAATGGCGATTTTAGGGTATCAAAAGATTCATATTAATCCTAAGATATATGCCTATTAGACATGAGCAACGAAGGAGCATTTTTCCCTTTATGCAAGAAAATTTCCATAGTAAGAATTTATGACTTTGCTAATGAAAGATATACATTTTATTTAAAAAGAGAAGAAAGAAAATGAAGTCTGGCGTTAATGAAGTTGAACTCATACACTCTCAGTGCAGAAGAACACATGCACACATGTGCACATTGTGTGTGAACACTTTGTCAGAAAAGGAAGTCACTAGTGCATTTACTGAGTATTTTATTCACAAATTCTTAAACCACTGACAAGTTATTACTCATTTTAATGGAAATCTCCGTGAGTCCAATTTTGAGTGTGTTTACTTAGTGCCTGCTATGTACAAAATACTATCCTAGATGCTGGTAAATATGTGAATATAAAGTTCTGTATCACTGTTACATAAACAAAGATAGCCAATGTTTTAAAATGTGTTCTTGATGGCCATGTAGGTTTTAATGTAAGAAAACCAAAAGAAGCCAGGCACGGTGGCACATGCCTATAATCACAGCAGCTGGGGAGGCAGAGGCAGGAGGATCTCAAGTTCAAGACCAGAGGCGGTCTGTGTAATTTAGTGAGACCCTGTCTCAAAAAAGTAAAGAAATGGGCTGGGCATGCAGCTTAGCGGTCCAACACTTGCACAGCATGCAAGCACAAGGCCCTGTGTTCAACCTCCAGTACCGCAAAAAAAAAAAAAAAAAAAAAAAAAAAAAAAAAAAAAAAAAAAAAAAAAAAAAAAAAAAGAAAAGAAAAGAAAAAAGAAAAAACCAAAAGAGCAACAAGACCAGATTTCTAGTATGATTGAAAGTATTAAAAATAAATATAAATATCAACAACAAGCCTAAGTTTATTTTTTACGTTTATTACATGTACGTCAACTGCTGCCTAGGAAAGCTTAGAACTAGATTGACTGATCTTCAATTGCACCATAAAAATAGCTGCTTTGAATATATATTGCAAATAATTTGAATCACAGAAAAACATAAGTATTAAATTTAAAATTTTAAATTTAAAACTAAAGTTAAAAATGCCAAGACAATAGAGTGTGCTTACCTTATAACTGTTAAAGACATAATCGCGATCCTTCCTCTTCTCAGGAGTATGGAAGAAGACTAAGAAGAAGGAAAATAAAAGTACTAGCTAACATATCTTTGCTTATGGATATTAGGAGCTGTTAGTACCTTTCTAAAAAAAAAGATTCTTCTAATTTTCAAGTTATTCTTTGATGACCATTTGTTACTGTAGTAAACAGAAAAATAGAATTAAGCTTGATTTTGTTGTGGAAGAAGTGGAAAAGGACAATTGCTCTAATGTGAGTCCAGCTAGGATTAGTACAATGGACCTAAGGAAATCAGCAGGTCCATTTTGACAGAGCATCCTGTGAAAAGCCAGAAGAGAAGGAGCATGCAGGGTGTGCCTTTGATCAGTTTATACCCTGATCGTAAACATAAATGGAGAAAGAGAGAGAGGGAAAGAGACACAGAGACACTCTTGATATTTGAAGAACAGATTTCAGATTTGTTAATATTTCAAAATCTGCATAAGTATGACCCCATGTGAACTATCTCCATAGAGACCAAGGCTGTCAGGGCATCATGTCTGTGCAGTCTTATGGCTTGAAAGACTAGAGGGAAACCATAAAAGATATAATCAGCATAATTTCTCAATCACAAAGTTTATCAAAGCCACGGAATTTCAGCTGAGATACAACAGGGTAAGACTGCTGGCCCAGAGTAACTAAAGGCAGGGAACATGGCAGGGAGAGGAAAGCTGGGGACAAGGAGGGGTAGTCAGCATTTGTAGGGTCAGGAGGAGGGCCAGTTGTAGAGGGCAGCCAGTGTTTGGATGTAGGTCAGGAGTGCTCATGGTAGCAGAGGATGGTTGGTGAGAGGGTGAAGACTACAGAGTCTTCATTTTGTCTACAGTCACAGGGACAGTAATGACAGTTGCAACTTCCTGAGCACTCAGCACATGCCACCCACCCTCCAGGGCTTTATGGGACTGTGTGCCAGTGCTGATGAAGAATGAGCTCTACTCTAAAAGAGCAAAGTGGAAGGGGATGAAGCTCAGGGAGATGGGCTGGGTCCAGTGCCCACCTGCCTGAAGAATTCCCATTTTCCTGAGAAACTTGGTTGTTTTTAAACATCCAACTTGAATATTGCTTGTTGCTGTTGTTGTTAATAGGAAACATATTACCTTCCAATCATTCTAGACTGTACTGAGGAAATTTCCAACCTTTTAGGTCATTGTCTTATTCACTTTCCAAAGCCAGGAATATCACTCAGCCTTTTCTCAACAAAACTCATTTAGTTCAAATAAATTCATGTTGGTATGTAATTTGCTTCCAGAGAAAATATGAAAAGTTTCTATTTATTTGTGATGTTGAAAGCCCAAGTTATGAGAAAGATGTTTAATCTCCTTGCAACATAGATAATTGAAATTTTCCTCTTTTTTCTTACATAGTAATTCCAGGGAGCGAGGGTTTCATTCTGCTAGTCAAGGTTGCTGTCATTCTGTGCTTTTGCAGATGCAAGGCATTTTGTAGTTGTCAAAGGGGTTGTTTTGAAATTCTTAAAAATAAAACACTGTAACCTAATTGGCAATTCATTATGCTTATCATCACATATTATGCCTATATAATAATTATCAGATTAATCTATCTCTTGCATAATAATAACACAATGTAATGTTTACTGATTATCTTTAGCATCCTGTGTTCTCTGAGGGGGAAGGGCTGCCATTTACTTTTGAGACACTATACATCCATTTTTGTTAGTTGCTACCAGGTGGAAAAGCCATGCCAATCTTTATATTGGCAGCAACTGAAACTTCAGAGTTGAATGGATGGTTCTCTGGGCTCATTTGATGTTTCCATTAAAGCATTTCACTAGATATTTAGTGAAACACACTTCTATTAAAATAGCAAAATGAATAAATCATAGTCCCACTCAGATATGACTGTTTTAACTGCAAGAGTGCCTTTTATATGGTCACTGGACTAGTAGAGCATTGATATCAGGGTTATGTCTGCATTTCTAGGGTCTGCCACAATGCACATATGCACATGAGACACTTGGTCAGTGTGACTATCAATGGAGCTCAATTTGATAAATAATCAAGAACTGTTCTTTTCAGTGCAAGCTTTAACATTTTGAGTATCTTTTGGCTTAATCCATCCATTCATTCATTCATTCATACATATTCCCTCTCTCTCTTATTCTCAGTCTCTGTGTGTGTGTGTGTGTCCTTCAAACAACATTACCTCACAAAGCTTCTCTTCCTGTTCCAAGGAAAAAGCCATCCATTTTGTTGTTGTTGTTGTTAGGTGCCGTCGAGTCGAGTCCGACTCATAGCGACTCTATGTACAGCAGATCGAAACACTTGCCGATTCTGCGCCAGGCAAACCATCTTATTTATGTTTAAGCCTATTGTTGCAGACACTGTGTCAATCCATCTGGTGGAGGGTTTTCCTCTTTTGCGTTGACCTGCCACTCTTCCAAACATGATGTCCTTCTCCAGGGATTGTTCTCTCCTGACTACACGTCCGAAATATGTAAGACGCAGTTTGGCCATTCTTGCTTCCAAGGAGCACTCTGGTTGTACTTCTTCTAGGACAGATTTGTTGGTTCTTTTGGCAGTCCATGGTATATTCAATAGATGTCTCCTGCACCACAATTCAAAAGCATCAATTCTTTTTCTGTCTCTTTTGTTCAATGTCCAGCTTTCACAACCATATGATGCCACTGAAAATAACACGGCATGAGTCAGATGCACCTTCGTCTTCAATGTGACATCTTTGCTTTTCAATACTCTAAAGCCATCCATTTACTTGATTAGAAATGCTGTTTGCCTCTTGATATTAAATTTAATATGCAGAGGCTGTCAAACTTAAGACCTGGCTTATAGTCCCCCAAGATGGGTTTCCAGTCCTGACATCTATCGCTTTAATTTCTGATCATACTGGAGAGGATCACAAAGGACCTCTTTGTCTTCTGAGACTCCAGGACACTCACTCACCACCAGAACATGGTAAAGGGGGGATGATGCAGCACAGTCAGGAGTGATGGTGGACTTAATATCTTAAAGGGCCAGTATCTTCCATCAATATACCATTGCTCCCTTCATGAACTTCTCAGAACAAATTTCTGATCATCCCACTTAAGTGCTTTCTCACAGATTGCATTGTTGTTATTAGGTGCTGTTGAGGTGGATCTGTTTGTTGTTGTTAGGTGCCATTGAGTCGGTATCCAACTCATAGCAACCCTCATACGGTTTTCAATGGCTGACCATTTCGGGATTGCCTTGGGAGTGGATTGCCAGGTCCTTCTCCCATTTTTGCAGTGCTGGGAATTGAACTCAGGACCTCAGAGACTGCAGTGCAGCGCTCTACCAACTGGAGTATATTTAATTTTGAAAGAGAAATATTTATGCTGTTGAAAAGCAGTTACTTCTAAAATTCTGATTGTCAGGCTATCATCAAGTTTAGTTACCTATAATGGTTTATCCCGTAGTCACTGGAGTTGTACTTTGCATCATTATGTCCTTCCCCAAAGCGTCCCTTTTTAATTTCATCTACTGACCTTATGTATAACCATCAGCATGTGAATCTTGGCTCTTCCATTTGGTGTCTCTGTGACATCAGAGTAGTTACTTAACTTCTGTAAACCCCCTTTTGTCATCTTGGGGATAATACCAAGATAATAAGGTTGACATTAATTAAATAACATAATGCTGTGAAATGCTCAGTGTATTTCCTCTGAAATATGAACTGGAGCAAAAACAATAGCTAACATTTATTGAAACTTTATTGTTAAATTTTATCACCATTCATATTTACACATCTAAAGAATTGCTAACAGAAAATAAAACAAGGATGGAATTCTAACAAACATAGAAAATATGTCTGTGAACCCCAGTGCCCGGCATGATTCTTGGGACTTTGAATTACTATTGGTGATATAAGTGAATGGAGTCAGAGAGTTTTAGGGAAAATGAGAATTGGGCTGAATTATACAGAAGAACTAAATGAAGAGGAGAGAGATATGATGCATAAGAGATGTGAGTTAACATTTTGGTAGAAGTTTTTGTTCCAAGAGTCACACAGTTTTACCAGGTATATACTGTAACATTTACTGCAACTGAATGTGAGTTTTGGTATAGCATACTCTCTGGGATAAAAGTAGTTATATAATACTTATCTGATAAAAGCAAAACACAATTACTGACATAGTTTAAGAAAGGTACATACTGAATGAGACTTAAAAAGTTAAATTGGACACTTTGACAATATTCTCAACCATATTTTTACAGCAAATGACCAACCCCTGACTGGCTTTAAAAAAATAATTTTCAGAGCTGAAAATCAAACATAACTCATGTACATTTTGTGGTTCACTTTCTCTTTCCTGTATAGAGAAGCAAGAGGCATTATTCTGATTATTGTTCCCTGGTTAGCCTTTCACATACTGTATATATTATGAGTAGCAGCTACTTTTAAACTCTTTTTAGAAACAAGGCAAGAATACTTTGTTTTCTGAATTCACAGTGTGCTAGTCTAGGCAGTTGACTTTGTTTACCAACTAATGACAGATTTTCCCTCATGTTTGTTAAGAGATACTTTAAATGTATACCAGATAATATTTTGTATACATTTAGGCATATTTAAATGCAGTCATCCTTAGCAAGAGAACTGTTAACTACTTCAGTATTTCAACAACAGAGTAAAGATTTCTAAAGATTCCAGAGAACTAGTGCCATGTTATGTGACAATATGGCATTCTTAGAAAAAAAAAACTTTATTTTTAGCTTTTAATTTTTTTCTTTATTTTGTAGGACAACTTGTTTATTTGGTATCTATTTCCATTCAAATGGTAGAAATCCTTAATTGTACTCACAGAGAATTTATGAGTCTTTCTGCATGCAGAGAGGGATAACTCTATAAAGGCTGCCCTGTGGGAGAGGAAAAGCAGAAGCAGAAAGATTCTGAGTAATAGAGTTTAATACATCAACACATAAATCTCAGGAATAATTGTTGGGTTTGTCGGTGAAAAACTATTATACTATTTAAGGAAAGCCTTCGGGAGTGTCCTGTTATGCTATCACCTGTTAGTCCTTTTGGATTCGAAAGTGCTGTATTCACAAGTGGATTCTATTTATTTTTATTTGTAGAGAAATTTATTACAAGATGGAGGAAAGGGACTCTCAGACACTGTTGTTATTAGATGCCATGGTGTTGAATACAACTCATAGTGACCCTCAGGGTTTGTAATGGCTGATTGTTTGGGGATTGCTTCAGGAGTAGATTGCTACATCCTCCTCCCATTTTTGCTGTGCTGAGGATCAAACCTGGGTCCTCAGAGAGTGTGGAGTAGCACTCTACCAAATGAGCTAAACTCTGGCCCATCTCAGGCACTCGGAAAAGATTCATTTTCTTTCTGTCTCAATGCATCTGTATCTGTCTCTGTCTTTTTCTCTCTCTCTCTCCTAGAAACTTAATGTAAACCTTAAACTCTATCTAGCTTTTGCCACACAGGATGATCAGTCTTAGCATGCAGTTATCAAAGAATAGTACAGACTGGATAACTTATAAGAACAGAACTTTATTTCTCACAGGAGTGGAAGTTGGGAAGTTCAAGGTCAAGGCACCAGGAGGTCCCATGTGAGCTGAGGCCATTCTTCTCCCTTCTAAAATGGTGCATTGCATGCTGTGGCCTCTGGAAGAAGAAACACTATATCCGCATGTGCCAGAGAGTGTAAGAACTAAAAGGGAGCCTAACCCTACCTTTTAAAACAACAATTCCTGTCTATTAGCAGACCCCTCATGGCCCTATTGCCTCTGCAAGGTCCTCCTAACATTGCCACAACATCAACCAAATTTTAACCTGAGTTTTGGAGGGGGCATACATCCGCACCATAGAAGTCACATTTTCATAGGCCTTTTCCTTGTATATATCTAGGATGTCTAAAGAAATTCAAACTTAAAGGATTATTTTCCTTGCTTCTCAGATTAATATCATGTTTGCTTCTTTAGGTACTATTTTTTTAATACATTTTTGGAGACCCACTGAGTACCTAACACTGTATTTGAGTCTTATGTGAGAATCTAAAGCTTCAAAACAAGCATTTAATTATGAAGCTTGGATTCTGTTCATTAAAATGCAAGGAGAACTGAGTTTAAGACCTTGGTAACTACTTTTAAGCGACATAAAGGACTGCGGACATTATCATGCAAATTTGAAGTTGAACTTGATCCTAAGAATGGATTTCTACTCATAACATCCTATGTTTTTCATTGACAGATGCTTTGAACATCTGTATGACAGGATAAACCATGTAAAGACAAAAATGCATGGACTATATTCAAGATACTCTATCTTTAGGAGCCTTAGCTTCTAAAACTAGAATAACCTGAAGATACGGAAAATTATTCAGCTTCATGTAAAGTCATATAGACAGACATTTTTATTCCAATGCATTTTGTTTTCCATTTAAATATACTTGAGGCTTATTTTTACAGGTTTTAAGATGTGTAAGACAATCAGAATTTTGTAGGAAGAAAACTTCTCCTGCAAGGTGTGCTTTGCATATATAATCTTGGCACTCTCTGCTTCACTGCTGTCATTATAGGTTGATATGTAATGTGTGAAATGCTTAGTAATGTCATCATATTTATGTTCATGCTTTATAGATAGGAGACTTAACGATATAGAATTTGAATTGATTATAGTAGTTAGCATTCTGCATTTAGAAATCATTTAAATTTTTATCTAAGCTTGTTTATATTTTTTGCTTTTATAATCTTTTGTGAGTAGGATTATCTGCTTACATGTGATTTTCTCCGCTCTTGTTTTTTTTTTTTTTTTTGTATTTACTTATTTATTTTTGTTCAATCTTTACATCCAATTTTGAGCAGCCTTCTCCATGCACTGTTTCCAAAAGTAAATTGATTGAGGGGCTGGTGATGTAGCTTAGTGGTAATATGCCTGCTTAGCATACATGAAGCTCTGGGTTTGATCCTTAGCACCATAAAGGAGAGAGGAAGAAATTTAAAATACAACATATAACATATAACATTATCATTATCATCATTTTGGCAGGCATGATGGTACACGCCTATAATCCCAGCACTCTGGAGGCAGAAGCAGGAGGATTGTGAGTTCAAGGCCAGTCTCAGCTAGGCTGCATTGGAAAACCCTGTCTCAAAAATACAATAAACAAACAAACCAAAAACCAAAAATAAATTGTTTGAAAAATATATAGAAAGTTTAGTTAAATGAATTTCCTTTATTTTATCCAGACCTGTTGGTTATGAAAACCTCTTAAAAATCCAAGTTGAATAATTATTTTTGTATATGAAGATCTACATAAAATTTTTATGTAAGTCAGTCCCTAGGAAAATTGGTTTCCTTTTCTTTTTGGACTATGATAATGGTGAGTTAAGAATTTAGTATCCATTTCCATATTTTCATTAATTACTGTATAATTACCTTGAATATTTTACTGTTCATTCTAAATAATCTTTCAAAATCTCTCCTCAAAACTAAATCACTTATAAATGAATATAACTATCTCTTCTGCCCTTCACTTAACCTCTTATATTTCCGATGCTTGGCAGTCTTTGGGGGAAAGGAAATCAAATTTCTATTAGTCTCAGTTCTCTTTTTAATACATTTAATCTTCTTATTAGCCTTGTGACAGCATTTTTACTTAGTGGTGACATCCTCCTTGAACCTGCTGTGGCACTGTTGGCTCTCTCCAGAAAGAACAGTTTCTGGCATTGGCTGTATCCTCCCACAGAAGGAGTGTGGAATATTAATTGAATCATCAGTTCAACAAGTATGCATGACATTCTACTGTAATTTTAGTACAAAGTACTGAGTAACATGTGTCTTAGATTTGGAGGAGAAATGAGAAATTTCTGAAGAGACAGGAAAGGAAATGTAGAGAGCAAGCCCCTGGGGAGGCAGCTGCAGTGGTGGCACTGATCTGAGCCCCACATTTATAAGCTTGCAGAGACACTGTGCCTGTCTCTTTACAATTTGTGTGGTCCTAAATATAGACATACAGCCAATAAATTTCTGTGGGAAAATTGGCCACCCCTAACCACCTCGCTTGATTTATTGCCTTATATAGAACATGCTCATTTATGGACCATATGTTATTGTTAGGAGCCATTGAGTCTGATGCAACTCATAGTGACCCTATGTACAACAGAATGAAACACCACACTGTGCCATACAAATGATCTTTTTTTTTAATATTTGAGCTTATTGTTGTAGCCACTGTGTTTCTTCTCATTTTGAGTTGTTCCCTATCAACAAAAAGAGGCCCCAGGGGCTTTACCCCATTATTGTCATTAAAGTCAACTCTATTTTTTTTTTTTTTTTTTTACTTTTTGAAACATGGTCTTGCTAAATTACAGACTGCCTCTGATCTTGAACTTGTGATCCTCTTGCCTCTGTCCCCTGAGTAGCTGGAATTATAGGCATGCACCACAGTGCCCAGCTGGTCAACTTTACTTTGATGGGTAGCTCTTCCCCAGTACGTTATTGAATGCTTTTCAGCCTGTGGGGCTTATTTTATGGCACTATATTTGACAGTGCTTCTCTGCTTTTCACAGGATTTTCAATGGCTAATTGTTTTGGGAGTAGCTACAGGGTCCTTCTCCCTAGTCTGTCTGAGTCTGGATGCATAGCTAAAACCTGTCCACCGTGGCTGACCTTTCTGGTATCTGAAATGCTGGTGGCATAGCTTTCAATATCACAGCAAAATGTAAGCTCCCATAGCACGACAAGCTGACAGACACGTGGGGGTAGATCCATAGGGATTCCATAAGACCTTTTGTTGACTCTTCATGACACTTAGTGAGGAATATCCTATAGATTTTCTTTTTCTCTCTCTCTGCCATGTGACCATCCTGTTACAGGGCCTTGTCACCAGAGGCCAGATTTGGTAACAATTACATTGCTTTCAATTCTCAGTCCCTCCTTGGCATTATTCCCAAACTTTTCAAAGCACTGTCTGGTTGTGATAGTGTCATATTTGGAAGTACAGTGCCTTCCAAATATCCTCTACATCAAGTCTACACTCTTTAGCCAACCTCACATACATCTGAATGGGTGTTTATAGGAACTGTATCACACTGAGGAAATCATCTGAAAATAAAAATATTTTTGTATTGTTATTGTCAGGTGTCATCGAGTCCAAATCATAGGGACCTGCGTACAATAGAACACAACACTCCCCAACACTGTGCCATGTACATGATTTTTTTTTATGCTTGAGCCCATTGTTGCAAATACCCTGTCAATTCATCTAGTTGAGAGTCTTCCTTTTTTTCACTGAACTGTCACTTTCCCAAACATGGTGTCCTTATCCAGAGATAGGTCCCTCCTTAAAACATATGTAAAATATGTAAGATGCAGTCTAACAATCCTTGCTTCCAAGGAGCACTCTGGTTGCACTTTCTCTAGCACAAATCTATTGGTTCTTTTGGTAGTCCATGGTATATTCAGTATTCATCTCCAGCACCAGAGTGAAAAGCCTCAATTCTCCTCCTGTCTCCCTTATTCACTGTTCAACTTCCACAAGGATATGATGCCACTGAAAATACCATGGCTTGAATCTGTCATACCTTCAACTTCAACATGACATCTTTCCTTTGCAACACTTTAACAAGGTCTTTTGCAAGAGCTTTTCCCAATGCAATGCATATTTTGGCTTCCTGACTGCTACTTCTGTGAGTGTTGATTATATAACCAAGCAGAGTAAAATATTGGACAACCTTAGTCTTTTCTCCATTTATCATGAAGTTGCTTACTGACCAAGTTGTAAAGATTTTTGTTTTCTTAATATTGAGGTGCAATCCATCATGAAGGGTGTGTTTTTTCTTTGATCTTCATCAGTAAATGTTTCAAATCCTCCTCAGTTTCAGTAAACACAATTGTGTCATCTGCGTAACACAGATTGTTAATGAGTCTTCATCCAATCTTGATGCCACATTCTTCTTCATAAAGTCCAGCTTCTCGGATTATTTGCTTTGCACAGAGATTGATGAGGTACAGTGAAGGGATACAGCCCTATCACACACCTTTTCAGATTCTGTAAACCAAGCAGCATTTCTTTGTTCTGTTTGAATGACTGCCTCCTATTCCATGTACAGATTCCTCATGAGTACAATGAAGTGCTCTTGTATTCCCATTCTTCACAGTGTTATCCGTAATTTGTTGTGATCCACACAGTCAAATGTCTTTGCACAGTTAATAAAACATAGAAAGGCATCTTTCTGGTATTCTCTGCTTTCAGCCAATATCCATCTGATGTAAGCAATGATGTTCCAGTTCCATGCCCCATTTAATCCATTCAAGAAGTCCTTATGCAGAATATGTTATGGGTAGTTGCCTATCTAGGAGAGGAACTGAATAGAAGATGGCATTCCCCAAGGAGCTTGAATGTAGAAAAGAAGAAACCCATATAAACAAATAGTTATGATACAACCCAAGAAGTTAGGTGTATATGTATGTTTGTGTAGGTTTGTGTGCATAGATTTTATGCAGTGAAGGAAGCTGGCACAAAAGGAATTTGCAATCACTAAAATGATTAAGGGGCTGGGATTTAGCTCAGTTGGTAGAGCGCTGCTCTGAAGTCTCTGAGGTCCCGAATTCAATTCCCAGCACCACAAAAATGGGAGAAGGGCCTGGCAATCCACTCCCAAGGCAATCCCGACACAGTCAGCCATTGAAAACCCTATGGGGGTCGTTATGAGTCAGATACCGACTTGACGGCACCTAACAACAACAACAAATTGATTAAGAGTCAGTAGGATGGAGGCAACTAAATTCTTTGTCAAAGGAGTACTAAGTATTTACTTACTAGGTGTGGCATTTTAGATAGAGGAATTAGCATATTTAATGCCAGTGTTGAACTTCAGAGACAGATTTGATAGGCTTCAAATTATAGGATTGGAGAAATAAGGGGTGGGGGTGGGGGAGGGAGTGGTAATGACAGACATTGGTTCCCTGTTTCCTAGAGAAAAAGGTCACCATTCACTTGCTGTGTTAAAGAAGAATAGGGAATATAAGATTTTGAAAGATAGGAATACTTGGCTCAAATAGTTCTGTAGAATGCTGATTCAACAATCAGATGTGAGTGGATAAACTTTTGAATAAGAATAGAAGGCCAGGATACTTTTCAGTCTGAAGGTACTTAAGTTATTTTTGTGTCAAACTTGAACTTTTGGAGATTAAGTTCACTTACTTTTGGTAAAATTTGTTTTCCTTTTTCTAAGAAAAGTAGGACATAAGTTAGACTTAAATGGTTTTCTTTGGAGATAAAATAGCTCTTAGAAATTTTGCATTTTGATGAGATGAGTTTAAATGAACCAAATGCAATCAAATGAACAGCCCTTAAAATATACTATGTGTGAAAAATCAAATCAGGAAGGCTTAGAGAAAAACATTTAAGACTTTATTATATTGAAACCATTAAAAATATTCTCAGTGATGAACAAATAGAATATGTGATGATGAGGCTTTGTAATTTAAGGTTGATTTCTCCCTTTTCCATTGATGTATTCTTTTCTTTTCACACAACTTCCTAAATATATTGTACTCAAAACAATGAGATTATCTCTAAATAGTGTTTCTATTTTTATTATAAGAAATATTCATACTCTATTTAAATATGTATAAAATCCAGGAAATTTAAGGTAATAAATATAATACATTCACCCCTGAGAGAAAGCTGTTGTTAAACTTTGATTGCAGAAGTCTATGAGAACTTTGAGGCCGGCTCATATATGCACACACAATATCTTTTTAAGTACGTTTAAAAAAAAAAGAGGTGTATACTATCTACGTACACATAGAGGTTTATACATGGTTTTCATTTAGTAACAGATTAACATTTAAGGTCTGGATTACTACATTTATTGGGCAAATAGTATTTCATTTATTTGTCTAGGTACTTCCTTTGGATCAATTCCTGTGAATTGAATTGCTGGTCCAAAGAACATCATATTCAAAATTTTGACACATATTATGTACCAAACTCCCACCTGAATGGGTTTTCATGTTATTATTAGAAGTGTCTGGAAGTGCATGTGTTTGCAGACACTCATCAACATTGGGCTAGCTTCTTTTTAATCATGTTTACCAGTTTTAAAAGTCTAATTCTTACTGGAGTTTTAGGGCAAAACGCTAGCTCTAGGAGTCCCAACAGACTGGGTTCAGCCCCTGGTCCCTGATACACCAATTAAAGAGATGAATGGTGTTGAAAAGCAGAAAAAGGCTATTTAAATCCATGTGCACATTAGGAAAAGGAACATATAAAGATGTCCAGTGACCCCCAAGACTGTCCTTGGGGATTTGACAAGAGCTTTAAGTTTAAATAGAGGAAGAATTGAGAGCAGGGGCAAGAGGTATGCATGATTAAGCAGTCCTGTTCAGAGGGTAGTCTGGGTGACCATTATCTCAGGTCCACTTCTACAGGGTGATTTCAGGAAGTTATTATTGTTGTCATTGCTTGAGGGGTAGTTTTAGTCTCTTGTCCAACAGATGTTTATCAGCTCTTTGCTTCCTGCTCACCAAGAATAAGGTCCTGGGCTATGGGTCCTGCCTCCTGGTGCTGCCTCGCCTACCCTCCCACCTTTACAGACTGATCTGTGTTGTTGTTGTTGTTGTTCTTGTTCTTGTTCTTGTTCTTGTTAGGTGCTGTCTAGTCATGTCTGACTCACCGTGAGCCCTCAATAAATCTCTTTCCTCCATTGAAAAAAAAGACAAGATGTTTATTGTCCAATGTTCCTTGCATCCAAGGTGGCTGCAGGTTTAGGACAAAGACTGGAGACCTTCAGATGCCTCTTGAGGTCTAGAACAGGACACTTCCAGGTCCAAGTGAGGAGCCCATACTTTTTAGCAAAATCAGTTTATAAGTGTCTATTATAGTTCTGATATCTTATTATTTCACATATGTTTTGATCATGTTTCCTCTGTGTTATTGATTGTCTTTTTTTTTCTTGAGTTTTCTGTTTATATCTTTGCTTATTTTTGATTTGGGTATTTATATTTTTGTGTTTGTTATTCAGAGCATTTTGTAGATTAGAAACATAACACTGGTTTTGATGATTTTTCTGCCTGGTCACTTATCCTTTCATTTGTATATGTATATATGTGTGTTGGCATACTTAAATTTTAAAAATTTAAGTAATCAAAACTGTCATTATTTATTAAATTTTTGTTTTATCCCTCAGGTCATGCTTAGAAATGAAATGCATGTGTTTTTGCCACTTTTCCATTACGTGGAAGAAACTGAGCCCACAAACTGGTAGCAAATTTTTAGTTACTCAGGCACCTAGACTTCTATCATATCTTCTCTCAATTCTTTTTTGATTCAAAGCATATAATAAGTAGTCCATTTATGTATGGAAAGAAATGATTTTCTAGGGAAGTCTGTGAGATTCTATATTCCATTTGAATGCTTAACGTTGAGTAGTTATGTTTGTGTATACATAGTTTGATCTTTATTCAAGTTAGTATATTCCCAGTGTAGTGTTGATTTACACTGCCTAATGTGCAATTTCTTGCTTATTTTTCAGTGTGTCTAGATGGCATATCCCTGGAGATTTGACTTTTATTAATAATTATCTGTAACTCTAGACATTCCTGTGATGATCTAGCCTACCCACTGTACTTAAGAGCCAGTCAGCAGAGGAGAATATGTATGTAAAGAAACATAGGTGAGAAAGAGCACCGTATGAGGGGAAACTGGAAATGGCGTCCAGTCCCCTCAGATCTCAGAAGCTAAGCAGGGTCAGTCCCGGTTAGTGCTTGGACAGGAGAATGCCTGGGAACACTAGGTCCTGCAGGTTTGGGAGCAGGTCCTGGAAACCAACTTCCAAAAAAAGATACTCAGCCATTGAAAACCCTTATGAACAGCAGAGAAGCACTGATACAGTGCTGGGCATGGCATAGTGTTGGGGAGTGTTTCCTCTATGGTACACAGGGTCGCTATAAATTGCACCCAACTCGATGACACCTAACAACAGTTGACTAGAGTACAAAAGGGTGCTGAGTGAGAACTAAGATTGAAGAAGCAAATAAGATTCAAGCCTTTCATGTTCTCAAAAACCCAGAAAGGAGGTTGATTTCATTTTAAAGCAGTAGGACCAAGATAGGTTTTTAGTGAGGAAAGAAGCACAATCAAGATTCACATTTTATAGCTACATCTTTGTACAAAATTGAATGGAGAGTGGCCTGAGAGGAGCCAATAAAGGGATCTGTTGCTAGCATGCAGGGTAGAGATCAGGCAGTTGTTTTCTTGAACTAGAATATAGGTTTCGCCAGGTGTGGTGGCGCACACCTGTAATCCCAGTGTTCGGGAGGCGGAGGTGGGAGGATCGCAAGTTCAAGACCAGAGGGAGTCTGCATAACTTTGC
>VMDO01018896.1:0-40335 GCA_007922755.1 Pedetes capensis
GGATTAATCTGTTACTGGAAAGCTAACTAAGTTGATTGTAAACTTTATGACTGTTACAAAGTCCATTGCACTGCAGTTACCTTTGTGAGCTATTTTTAGTATCTCCTTGAGTTGCTATATAAGCATGAGTATAGAGAATAAAGTTTAGCTCAAGACCATCAGTCTTGGCCTCTTCGTCTCCTTCATCCTCGGCTCTCCCCTTCCCACGCTGGGCCCCGACAGGACACAACTCGAGGGCACCCAACAACAACAACAACAACAACAACAACAACAACAACATGAATTTGTAAAATTTCTGATGTTTTCCTTGTTTTTTAGTTTTAATTTTATTCTGTGGATGTCTTATAAGATACAGGGGTGATTTCTACCTTTTTGTATTTGTTGAGGCTATTTTTGTGTAATAAGATGTGATATATCTTAGAGGAAGTTCCAGTGGTGCTGAGAAGAATGTGTAGTACTCATCAGATGGATGGAATATTCTGTAGCTATCTGTAAGTTCCAGTTTGTCTAAGGTGCAAATTAAGCTCATCATTTCTCTGTTGAGTTTTCATTTTGATGGCCTGTTTCTTTGAAAAAGTGGGATATTGAAGTCTCTCATAATAATTTGGTCAAATCCAATGTACTTCTTTATTTCCCATAAAGTTTGTTTTATGAAACTGGGTGTCCCTGTATTTGGAGAATATATATTCAGTAACATCATTGGTTCCTGGTTGATTGTTCCTTTTAGTAATATATAGTGTCCTTCTTTGTCTCGTCTAATTAGTTTTGGATTGAAGTCTAATCTATCTGAAATTAGTATTGTGACTCTTGCTTTTTTTGTTTTCTCCCTGCTTGGTATATTGTTTTCCAGACCTCAATCCTTAACCTTTTACAGTCTTTTTTGGTTAGGTGAGTCTCTTGAAGGGCACATGTGAAGGGTTTATACTTTTTTTCATCCAATTGGACAGCCTATGTCTCTTAATTGGTGAGTTAAGACCATATACATTAAGAGTAATTAGTGAAAAGTGTTTATTGTTATGCATACAGTCAGTACTTATTACTTGTTTTTGATTCATGTTTATCTTATTTCTTTCTTGATTTCTTCTCATGTTAATTGTTCATTTCTTCAATCTTCTCCGTGTGTTTGTCTTGTCTCCCCTGTATGTGGTAGTTGATTGAGGATCTTCTGTAATGTTGGGTTGGTGGCTACAAATCATCTGAATATCATGGAATGTCTTATACTCACCTGTTTTGAAAGATAACTTTACTGGATAATATAGTCTTGGTTGTAAGTTGTTCTTTTTCAGAACTTGGATGATATGTGTCCAGGCTTTTCTAGACTTCACTGTTGATATGGAGAAGTCCATAGTTGTTTTAATGGGTTTGCCTTTGTAAGTCAGTTGACAATTTTTCCTTGCTGCTTTCAGAATGGCTTCTTTGCTGTCTAAGGTAAACATTCCTACTATAATGTTTCATGAGGAGGATCTGTTTTGTTCTACTCTGTTTGGGGTTCTGAATGATTCATTTGTATAGGTACCCAGCTCTTGAATTAGGTTTGGAAAGTTTTCATTCAATATTGCTTGGAAAAAATTTCCTAATCCTCTCTTGTTGTTTTCTACTTGTTCACAGACTCCCTAAATTCTTAGGTTTTGTTTTCTCATTTTGTCTGAAACCTCTTGGAGATCTTTTTGATACTGTTTCATCATTCCCTCCATCTTAGCTTGTGAGTAACTAATATCTTATACCTCTTCCTCTGTATTTGAGATTCTCTGATCAGCCTCATCCTGTCTGGATGCTAAGGATTCTATCAAAATGTTTATTCCATTCAGCTTGTCTTGCATCTCAAGGATTGCTGCTTCATATTTTAAAATATTTTCTAGCTCTTTGGAGAATACAGATTCCAAATGAGACACCTCTTCTCCAAGATCTCAAGAGTACTAGTGGTGTTAGCTTTTATGTCTCTTAGCATATTTATAATCAAGCTTCTGAATTCTGATTCTGATTGCTTAATACTGTCTGTAGAGAGGCTTTGGTCTATGAGATCTTCACATCCAGCATGTCCTTTCATGTTTCGTGTGTATTTTTTGCTGAGGCTTGCCCATTGCTTGGTCTGGGAGTTAGGTTCCACCTCCTCCGAGTGTAAAGAGATTCTCCCTCTGGCATTCCTTTGAGTTTGGGTGATGATCAGTCACTGGTACTTTTCTCTCACTCCCCTGCCCCATAGTTTGCAGCCTCAGTGCCCAATGTCTAGTTTCTACTGCAGATTCTATATTCAGCACTGTCCCTTTCAGTTTCTCTCTGTCCCCTATGTTCTCAGCCCCCAATTGGTCTACAGCCAACAGCATGTATCTTATGTTGTCGAGTCTGTGGCACTATAACTCTAAATCACAAGCCCTACCTGACCCTAGATGAACCTTATTCTGGACCAGTTCTCCTAGGTTCAGAGAACCATCAGCTCATGTCCCTCCTCACCATGCCCTGGACTCTCCACCCCTCAGTTTCCCTCTCTCCAGTTCAGAATTACAATGGGACTGGGGGCCAGGGTGGCAACCATCTCTACTCCTCCACTGGGGGATGAGGAGGTAGAGGAGATGGTGAAAAAAGAAAGAAAAAGCAAGAAAAAATGAGGAAGTGGGGATACCAAGATTGAAAATAATAAAGGGAAGATTAAAATAAAAAAAAAAAGGAAATAAGAAAAAGAAAGAGAGGCCCAACGGCAATCAAAAGGAAAGGAAGAAAGAACAGGCATCTCACTTGTACATGCTCACAGTCCTGCTTTTGTTCACTTTTTAGAGACCTCTCCCTAGAGCCCTTTACCTAGAGACCTCAGGTCTAATGGCCTTCCCTCCTTCCAGCAGCAGTCATCAACCCTCTGAGACAGAGAGGGCCCTGCCTCACTTTCCTTAGGAGAGAGTCCTTGTCCAGTGTTCCACAGTATCTGCTTCCTGCCTGCTACTACCTACTGGTGCCTCTGCTTATAGATCTGTTTTCATTCTTCTCTTGTGTAAAATTTCCTAAGCAGTGATGACAGCTTTATTTTGAGATTTCTCAGTTCTGCTGCAGGGAAAAGGATTTCCCCTACTGGCTCTCTCATTGAAAGCCAACAGGGCTTGGGGGAGGGGTTTCTGCACAGTATCCCTCTGGCAGGGGATGATGGTGGAAAGTCCACACCAGTCTGTCAGGCTGGACCAAGTTTCAGGGTGCTGTCAGCGACCCACATTGTGGGGTGCTCTGCCTGTGCTGTGTTAGCAAAGAGGTGGTATGTCCCCTGCTATCCTTCTGAAACTTCTGCCTCACTTACAGACCTCATGCACCAAGATCTCAGCTCAGAGAGCACAGCCCAAGTGGCAGCTGCAGACAATGGCAGCACAAACCAGTTCCCAGTGCTGCGCCCTCTGCCCTCTTGTGTGTTCAGCTGTGCTTGCTCGCCAATCCCATGCTGCAATGGGTGGGATGATATCATGCCACCCCCAGTCAGTGGATCTGAGGCCTGCACTCCCTTGTGGGACTTGTGAGCCACCGCTCTCCTATTGCAAACTGCATGGCCGAGACCTCCAAGACAGGAGGATGGCAGCGACACTGCCGGCACTGCCCACACCTGGTGTCTGGGTACCCTCTGCCCTCTCATGTGTCCCAAGCCCTGCTGCACTCATTCGCTGATCCCATGCTGCAGTGGGCAGGATGATATCGTGCCACCCTCAGTGGATTGGAGGCCTGAACTCCTGTGTGGGACTTGTGCCCCACTGGTCTCTTACTGCGAACTGTGTAGCCAGGATCTCAATGGAAGTGGGAATGGTGGGTGTCCTGCCGGTGCCAGCTGCACCTGGTGTGTGGGACTCACTCAAGAGTTGCTCTCTGTGGGAAGTACTGCCTGTGTATTATCATCAGGATGTTGGCAGGTTGCCAGGGCTGTGCTCCTCAGTGGATCTGTGCTATACACACCCACATGAATTTTTCCTTGGACGGTATGTTCTCCCTGCTCTGAGATCCAGGTGATAGTGGATCATCTTTCTCTAGTTCTTCTCCACTGTGGATTCCAATCTTGTTGACCTTCAGATTCTCTCCACTATCTGTGCAGTCTACATCATTCCAGAGGAATTGCTAGTCAGTTTCCTCTCAGCCCAGTTCCATATAACTGATAATTTTCTCTTCCTCCTGCAACAAATCTCCACATTTCTGGTGGCACACTCTCACTGACTTACCACACTGATTCCTTCTTCCTTTTTAAATTTTTTCTGCAGTTGGTGGTATTTACTTAACCTGTGGATTTTTTTATACCCTTACCTCTTATCTGCCTGCAGCCATTGCACTGTGGCAACCAATCCCATCAGATCTTGGAAGCTAAGCAGGGTTGGGCCTGGTTAGTACTTTTATCGGGGACCACCTGGAAACACCAGGTGCTGTAGGCTTAGGAGAAGGGCCCAGCAACCCATTCCCAGAAAATAATCAACCATTTTAAACCCTACAACTAGCAGAGAAGCAGTAGCAATACTGTTTTACCTATTGGACATCGGGTTGCTATGAGTCTGACACCAACTTGACTACACCTGACAACAACAACCTCTTATCTAACTTATTACTCTGACTGACCAATATGAGTTCTAAGCCATTGTTTAAGCTCTCTTATATGTCCAAGTATCAAGCAGGTGTTATCTGCCTGCTATCTTAGCCCATCCCCCACCCACCACTTTTTCTTTCTTGTCGCCTTGCCTTGGGCTTGCTATTTTCTCTACCTTCAGCTTTTTCCCCAGAATGGGCAATGACAGCTCTTTGGACTAGAAGAGAAGATATGACAGGAGTGAATGAGCAAGGTTTAAGCGGAGATAACTAGGGAAAATTTTAAAGCTAATCATAAAAGAGAAAAGCTAACCACAAAAAGGAACTGAGGAGAAGGAGGTGGAGTCAAATGAGAGGAAAGGGTAAAGGAAGGAAGTAAATTGTGAGTGTGCTTTGCTCAGACCCTGAAGTTTTTGAGAAATCATTTCCCTATTCATCTTCATAGGATTTTCTTAGGAAGAAGGAGGAGTTCTCAAGAGCAGATAGGTGAGTAGAAAGTGGGTATCAAAAGGTCTGAGGCACTCTTGGAAAAGTGACATTAAGACAAGCCTAACTGGGAAGAGGAAGGGGTGGAAGACTAAGCAGGTCTGTGTCTAGGGCATTTCTCTATACTTCTGGCCTTCCTCTCTCATCCCAGGCCTTCCCTCTGGCCTTGTGCCCAGGACCACCCACCCCAAAGTGCCTCCTTCCCTATACCTTATTCTCACACGTCCTGGAGTTTGTCTAGCCTAATAATCTGAGTGGGAGAAGGACCCAACAACTCACTCCCAAATAACAATCAGCCATTGAAAACTCTGGGAATAGCAGAGAAGCACTGACTATACTGTTTCGCCTGTTGTATGTAGGGTCGCTATAGGTCAGACACTGACTCAATGTCACCTAACAACAACAACAGCAACAATAACAAGAATCTGAGCTAAGAATGAAAGTGAAGATTTGAAGTTATCTCTTTCCTTCTAAAACATCTATAGTTTACAACAGGGCCCCATGAGGGTGAGGCAATGAGGTAGGATGTGAATGAGGATGCTCATCACATAATGTGGGTCTCATTCATTCCATAAACACATACCAGTGCCCACTATGTGCAAGGTGCATGTATATCACATGTCTATGAGGATGCCAGTATTAAGTCTAGCCCCTATCCTCTAAAACTTAGTCCACATGAGGCACCGGCCATTTTTTCTTTCTCATCTCTTTGCTTTGTGCTTGTTGTTTCCTCTACATGAAGTGCCTTTGTGCCCTTTTATGCTTGGCCAGCTTGCCATCCGTGGGAAGTACCTGGAGGTTTTCCCCTCTAGTGGTCCTCCTAGAAACCCCTCCCTTGCTCTGGCCTCTTTGTTTCTGGCTCCCCCTAGAGTCTTCTTATCACTTAACAGAAGTTGTGGCTCTCAGAGGACTTATAGAAGCTGCCAGACAAGAGGAGGACATTGTTGAAAGTTTTCTAATTAAAAAGAATACATGAATATTAAAAAATTTACCCCCAAAAAAAGATGAAAAATGGGAAGTTAAAAGTAAATCATCCATAATCTTCTTACCCAAAGAAAAGGCACTGTTAACTTTCTGGTACAGAGTATTTCCTTCTAGTGTCCTATACTTATGGACATTCAACTTGATAACTGTGATCCTGTGGCATGTGTACCTTATATATGACTTTTTATCACTTATCCTATGAGCATTTATCTTTCTTCAAGAATAAGATGTTGAATGGAAAGATATTTGTTAATGCAAACAAACTACACCTATCTAAGCCCAGTCTTCATTACTGGCCATTTGGGTTGTTTCTAATTTGTATCTGTAGGTATACTCCCCAGAGGCTAGTGGGTACTGACTCTCTAGGGAGAAGTTGGAGAGGGGAATGGCTGCTGGCAGCTGGGAGTAAATGGGAGGTAAAAGAGCCTGATGTTTTTTTCAAAGAAAAGGGCAGGCTGAATGAGAAGCAGAGCCTGACAGGGAGGGCAAATCTGTCAGTGGCAGGCTCTGGCTCAGAAGCCAGTGTTGAGCCAGGATCTGTGTATAAGCAGCCCAGTGGGAAACCTCTAGTTGGATCCTCCAGATATATCAAGGGAAGTGTCAGTATCTTAGAGGATGCTCTTTTCATCTGTACCGAAGCACTGGTATATCTGATTGTGTAGACTCTGTTACTTTTTCTACATTCTTAGTTTGTTGTTGTTGTTGTTGTTAGATGCCGTTGAGTCGGTATCCAACTCATAGCGACCCTCCGTACAACAGGAGAAACACTATTGTTGGTGCTTCTCTGCTATTCAAAGGGTTTTCAATGGCTGATTGATTTTTGGGAGTGGATTGCCAGGTCCATCTCCCAAGCCTACAGCACCTGGTGTTCCCATGCAGTCTCCCATCCAAGTACTAACCAGGCCCAACCCTGCTTAGCTTCCAAGATTTGAGGGGATTAAATGCCACAGAGCTATGACTGCAGGCACCATCTTAGTTTAAGAAGAGGATAATACCAGTAAGATTTTATGTTGGACCAACAAGATGTGTCACCTTAAGAAAATTGTATCATTACCTTGAGTCTGCCTTTACCCAACACAGAAGTGGGGAACATTGTATCTCCCTTGTGGATTGATATGGAAAAAAGAGACTTAGAGAAGATAAAGCCCTGAGAAGCCCAAAATTGTTTAAAGAATTTGGTATTGAGCTGAGAACAGGAGGAAACAAGTGACCTAGTAGGTTAAGAAGGGCTGTGAAAGCTGGGCACCACAGTCCACACCTATAATTCCAGCAACTTGGGAGTCTAAGGCAGGAGGATCATGAATTCAAGGCTAGAGGCAACCTGTGCAACTTAGCAAGACCCTGTCTCAAAATAAAAATAAACAAAGGGTCTGATGGTGTGGCTTAGTGGTAGAATGCTTACCTAATATGCACAAGGTCCTAGAATGCACAACCCCCAAGTATTGGAAAGGAAGAACGAAAGGAGAAAGAGAGAGAGAGAAAGGAAGGAAGAAAAAGTGAAAAAGAAAGAAAGAAAAAGAAAGAAAGGAAGGAAGGATGGAGAAAGAAAGAAAGAAAAAGAAAGAAAGAAAGAAAGAAAGAAAGAAAGAAAGAAAGAAAGAAAGGAAGGAAGGAAGGAAAAATGGGTCTTGAATCCCATATTGGACACAACTTTGGAAATGCATGGCGAATGAGAGAAAGTCAAGTCATTCCAACAAATTTTCCCCAAAATAATGTGAAAAAAGATAGGAATAGAATCTATCTCACAGGAAATGATGAAAACAAGTGTTTATGATGCAGAAAGAATATCTGCCACCCTAGGCTCCAGATTCATGAAGGCAAGAGTAAGAGAAACTGGAAATTGAAGAGCCTAGGGAGAGGAATGCAATCTTTCAGTCAGGAGTCTTCTGAAGGGATGCAGCCCAGTGTTGTGCAGAAGTATTTGAGATTTTAGTAAGCAAATAACAATTTTAAAAACTATTTCCAACCTTCCTAATACTAGGTGCCTACTGTTGGCAGTTGGCCTCTCACTGGTTCCGGTGGCCATTGCTTGTTGTTAAGTGCTGTCAAATCAGATCCAACGCATAGATACCCTATGTATAACAGAACAAAACACTACTCAACAGTGCACCATGCACACAGTCTTTTTATGTTTGAGCCCAATGTTGTAGCCACTGTGTTTCTTCTCTTTTTGAGTCATACCACATCAGCAAATGGAGGTTCCAGGGACTTTACTCCATTCCCATCAATAAAGCCAACTATACTTTGAGGAGGCAACTCTTCCCCAGTCATCTTTTGATTCCTTCCAACCTGGGGTGGAGGGGGAAAGCTCATTTTCTGGCATGTATTTGACAGTGCTTCTCTGCTATTCATGTGGCTTTCCATAGCTAATTGTTTTGAGAATAGGTTAGCCATGTCCTTCTCCCTAGTCTCTCTGTCTTAGTCTGGAAGTTCAGCTGAAACCTGTGTACCATGAATGGCCCTCCTGGTATCTGAAATACTGGTGGCATAGCTTTCAGCATCACAACAAATGCAAGTCCCCACAATAAGACAAGCTGACAGACATGTGGGGGACTGGTTCTACTAGGGGGCAGTAAAACACTGTAGTTCATGAGCAGGCTGCAGCTTGGAGGGCATTCCCACAGAGACTAACTAGGGCCATATCTTATTCAGAAGAAAGCAATCCTGAAGATGAAATGAAAGGGATCAATTGGAGAGACAGAGAGGAGTCTAAGAGAAATTGGTGTCTCAAACACAAGAGAAAGAATGTCAAAACTATATCCAGGTTAGCAAAAAGTATTGTCAGCAGGAGTGAGAGGGTGATATGAAGCCCAGCATTGCTGCCTGCCCCAAGGAGTTCCCCTCTCTTGGGACCTCCACTCAGGTGATGCCAGATCCTTCAAAAAAAAAAAAAAGGTTTTTTCTTTAGGACAAGCCAGAGAGTGAAACAAAATTAGAAAGTTTTTTAGTTAGGGACAAGGGATAGCACATGCTTCAAGGCAAAGCATGGATGCATAGAGAGAGGCATCTAAAGAAATAATTGTACACATCCAAGACAGGGATGCAGGTTTCTCAAGAGAGACTTTCACACCTGAGTGTCTTCTCAATAGACATATATATATATAATTTTGTGGCTTTTGAAGTTACATTGCTCAATGGTGGTCTTGGAGGTACTTTACATATAAGAAAAGTGATAGGCATATCTTGTAGGGCAAGCGTTTACAGACACAGGAGAAGGAACTCTGACCTATAGAGGAACAAGTTTCTTTGGAGTAAATAAAGAAGGGAATAGTAGGGAGAAAAAGCCACTAGGTAGCAGTTTGGGAAGGGAGGGTTAAGGATGGGAACTGCTGCAACAATCTAAGGTAAGCCTGGGAATTAAATAATACTGGCAAGGCCTCTATATCATTGATGGGAAAAGTTTCCTTGCAGGAAGGGGAGGAGGAAGTAAGTTTCGGAGATTGGGAGATTTACCCTTTCATATTAGGTCATTAATTGATCTCTGCCATCTCAGGACCTTGAAGCTCTGTCAGGGGAGGTCTATTCAATCCTATCAAAAAGGAGCACCTGTCAAGGAAATTCTTACTACATTTAGTCCCTAGGAAATTATCAAGGCCTGTTGATTGTAACTATAGTCCATAATCTGGTTTTGTGAGATTCTCAGAGGACCACAGGATTGTATGCAGGCAGTCCTCACAGCAGTTTTCCTTTTCTTATTGTGCTGGAATTCTCAGTTGATGAGACTTAGACCAGATCTGGGGGTGAAAATTCTTCTCTTCCATGTCACCAAAATTTTCTCTTTCTATCCTGCCTCAGTATGTCCGTTGCATTTAACAATTTTGTGGTCATTAGTGACTTTGACCCTGATGAGAGCCATTTTAGTGAACACAGAAATGAGATTGTCCTTTCTTCTTCTCCTCTTGCTCCTTCCTACCCCCACTTTCTTTCTCAACCTATTGACTATTTCTTGAGTTACATCTGGGGATGTAGAAATGAAAGCCACACTCCTACTCATATGCAGTTCACAATCTCATGAAACAAACTGTTAAAGTGTGGTTGCAAACTAGCGGGGGCGATCACAGGGTCACATAGAAAGGGCATCTTATGTAAATTGCTTGCGTGTGATCACAAGGGGCCCACTGGGAGATAAATGAATAGATGTGGCTTCCTTGAAGAATAGGGGAAGTGTGTTACAGAAGGAGTAGAAACATTTGTAACATCTGAGAAGTCAATGAATTTTGATAGTTCCAGGAAATGAGGATGTTTTGGAATGGCTGGGAAAAAAAGAGTAGATAAGGAAACCAGACCCAGATTACTAAAGTTTTAGCATCCATGAATAAGAGTTTAGATTTGATCCCAAAGGTTGTGAGGGGAGGTAATTAAGGGATTTTGAGTAGATGAGGTGGTATATTCTAATTCACAAGTTAGAAAGGGCACTCTAATGAAGAAAAGAATAAGGCTAGAACCAAGGACACAGTGTATGGCTGTTGGAAGAATCCAGCTAAACTTTAATGAAGGCCTTACCTGATGTAGAGGTGGTGGTCTGAAGGGAAGGGTTCAGAATGAGCACAGTTTGATACCTCATTGCATCTGGGGGTAAAGGGAGAAAGGATATTTAGTGCTACTTAATGTATGGGGCTTGCAGCTGTAGCATTGTGGTATCTGATCCCATCAAATCTTGGAAGCTAAGCAGGGTCGGGCCGGGTTAATACTTGGATGGGTGACCGCCTGGGAACACCAGGTGCTGTAACTTGGCAGAAGGACGCAGCAACCCACTCCCAAAAAACAATCAGCCATTGAAAACCCTATGAATAGCAGAGAAGTACTGATAATAGTGTTTCGCCTGTTGTACATAGGGTTGCTCTGAGTCGGACACCAACTCAATGGCATCTAACAACAACAACAATGTAATGGAAGGCATAGCTGGAAGGGCTGGAGAAAAGCTAAGGAAAAAGCTACCAGGGAAGACTCTAGCTGCTTGCCAGGGAAAGATCTTGCCCTTGGAATCTCTCCAAGCCAGAAAGCTCCCTTCTGTTATCTCTCTGATCTTGGCCTCAGACCCTACCATACAGACTCTGGCACAGCTCTATGTACAGTGGGCAGAGCATTCTAACATAAATAATAAATAATCCTTCCTGGTCTCATAAGAAAATATACTTTAACTCACTTTTCTCCTGACTCATAAGAATATTTAATGTTATGACAAGAACCTAATAAAAACAACATGAAAGGCTCACTTGGGGTGGCAGTATTCTCAAGAGACACTGAGCCAACTTGGCCTCTCTGACACCAACTCATGGTACAGAGTAATCTTTTTTCTTCTTTTTCTTCTTTGTCCATTGACCCCATGGCTACTGGACAGACATGATAACAAAATTTTAATTAGGTAACAGCTTTGGAACTGTGTTCTACTTGTAATAAGCCATGTATAAACATACTAATACAATCACATAAGGATAATTTATAATGAAAAAGGTTATAAATAACCTACAAACACCAACCAATAGGAAGTCAAACTGTAATATAAACATACTGTGAATGGCCGGGCGTGGTGGCGCACGCCTGTAATCCCAGCAGTTTGGGAGGCAGAGCCAGGAGGATCGCAAGTTCGAGACCAAAGGAAGTCTGTGTAACTTAGCGAGACCCTGTCTCAAAAAGTAAAGAAAAAAAAAAGGGCTGGGGGTGCAGCTTAGTGGTCCAGCACTTGCAAAGCATGCAAGCATGAGGCCCTGGGTTCAACCCTTAGTACTGCAAAAAAAAAAAAAAAAAAAAAAAAAAAAAAAAAAAAATACTGTGAAATAATATGGAACTGTGACACAGACTGAGGCAGATTAGAACATGTGGATTTTAGATCAATTTTGGGTTCCTCTTAAAATCTTAAAAGAATTTTAGATTCCTGTTTTTTTAATACTTGAAGGTTGAACACAGGGCCCCACGCATGCTTTGCAAATGCTCTACCACTGAGGTGCACCACCAGCCCATATTTTATTTAGTATTGTATTGTATTGTATTGCATTGCATTTTTGAGTCAGGATCTCTCTAGGTTGTGCAGGCTGCCTCTGCCCTCAAACTTAAAATCCACCTTGCTCTGCCTCCAAAATCACTGATATTACAGGCCTGCACCACTACACCTAGCCTTACATTCCTTTTAAAGGAATATCTGTGATATTCTGTTGAGGAAAGAACTACAGACAAATACATATGATAAAACTCCTATCTTTGTTAAAATATATACATGTGGAGAGAGTTGTGTTTAATATGGTTATATATGTACATAAACAATTATGAAAGAATTTACATAAAACTGGGAACTACTGTGTAACTTGGGGTAGGCTGGGAAGATTGAGTAAGCTTTTAGCTTTTATTGTTAATTGATGTTTTTCTTTTTTCTTTTCTTTTCTTTTTTCTTTTTTTTTTTTTTTCATACTAGGGTATTAAACCCAGGGCTCATGCATGCTTTGCAACTGCTCTACCACTGAGCTGCACATCCAGTCCAATTTTTACTACATGGATTGACACAGTGGCTGCAACAATGGGCTTAAACATAAAAAAGGTCATGTGCCTGGCACAGAATTGGGAAGTGTTTCATTCTGTTGTATATAGGGTTGCTCTGAGTCATATCTGACCTGATGGCACCTAACAACAACAACAATCTTGAGACAGGGTCTCCATAAATTATGCAGGCTGCCTGTGGTCTTGAATTTACGATCCCCCTGCCTCCTGAGTATCTGGAATTACAGGTGTGTACTACCACATATGGCTTGTTATTTGACTTTTTCTTTTACAATAAGCATGTGTTCCTAGTGTCATCTCTTACTACATATTCACAAGCAGTTAAGTTTCCGTTGGATTTGATAAATCATCAATTTCAAATGAAACAAAAAATAAAACAACGTTTTGTTCTGAGTTGAGAAATAAATAAGATATGAAGGAGCTGGGCACAGTGGTGCATGCCTATAATCCCAGCAACTCGGGAGGGTGAGGCAGGAGGATTGCAAATTTGACACCAGAGCCAGCCTGTGTAATTTAGCAAGTCCCTGTCTCAAATAAATAAATAAATAAATAAATAAATACACTTAAAAAAAGTGAAACAGTAGAAGTCTAAATTTGTTTGTTTGTTTTGTTTTAAATGATGAACGGTGTGAAAAAGAAAAGGAAAGAGCAACTTCTGGGCTAGCCAAAGCCTGTCATCCACTCCTTATCCCCATATCCAACATTTCACATCCTACCTCACTCTCACCTGCACACCTGCTACCATGCAGGGAGCAAGGTTCATGATGGGACACCTGAGGTCATAAAGCCAACACAGACCCCAGAGAAAGATCACAGTTTATCTGTTAACCTCCCCCCAGTAATGCCAGAAACTAAGCCCAAAAGTGTTCTTGAAAGGAAAGGAGAGAAGACATCTTAAAAAAAAAAAAAGTGAAAAGGGAAAGCTGATGCTGGAAAAGACACTTTAAAACAAAGAGATAGCAAACAGACCAGCCACGCATGGAAGGCTGAAGGTGCTGGATATATCACATGAGGTATGTGCACTTTCAATGCATGGGTACTCTATAACTGTGATATTTCAATTTCTTTTTTTTTTTTTCACCGACATGTGAGCAGCATCCCTGGCCTCTACCCATTACATGTCAATGACACACTCCTGGCCCCAGCTGTAACAAACAAATATATACATAAAATGTCAATTTTTCCCTAAGGAGCAAAATTATTCTCAGTAGAAGATTACTGCATTAAAGTTCCCTGTTCAGAACATCAAATAAAATATCACTGATATGGTGTTGCATGCCTGCAATCTGAGCACCTGGAAGGCAGAGGCAGGAGGACCACAAATTTGAAATGAACTTGGGCTACAGAGCTAGTGCTAGGCCAACCTGGGCTACGTAGTGAGACCCTCTCTCAAAGAAGAATAAAATAAGCAAACAAACCCAAAAAAGCATCACTGGAGTTTATGGGTGATTTTTTATTTTGGTAGTTTATGGTAGGTGACATTCCAGAGTTGTTATATATTGTTATTGACAATCTTCCCACTTCTTGCTTAAAATTTCATGGTTGTTTTACCAAAGTCTGTTTAAAACTGGATATATTTAAAACACTGGGGTTGAGCATGATGGCACATATCTGTAATCCCATCAATCAGGGGACTGAGGCAGGAGGATTGTGAGTTTAAGGCCAGTGTGGGAAACAGAGCAAGACAATGAATGAATGAATGAATGAATGAATGAATAAATAAATAAAAATATTGGTGACTTGGGTAAGGAAAAGGAAGCTACGGGAAAGAAGAAAGGAGTGGTTTTGAGTATTTCTAATATAAAGGGACTGAACTCAAGTACAAGCCAGAGACAAATCAACAGAGAATAGAGCTGAGAATAAGGAAAAGAAAAGGGATAATTGGTGGGGCACATTTCTTACACAGACCAAAGTAGTGGTCTCCACAGGACCTATGGACAAGAGAAAGGATATTGCTCCTCTAAGAATAGGGGACAGTTTGAGTAGGTCACAGATAATTACACATTGGCAGGTGGAACACACAGCCATCTCACAAGAGGCAATAGTTAGTGCAACTCGGAGCCTGTGGAAAATGGTGGCAGATAGTGAGGTAGGACAAAAAGACAGGGAAATTTGGGGGACATAGAAAGGGAAAGAGGGTTCACCCCAGGATCTGGTTTGAATCTCATCAGTTGAGAATCAAGAATATTGACACAATTAACAAGAAAACTGCTGTGATGGATGCCTGCATAGAGAAATTATTTTTGAAAGACATTATAAATAATGAAAATATTAAAATAAGAATGAGCTAAATGTCTGTAAACTTTGAGTTTGAGCTTGCTTTTCCTTCTGTAATTCTGTGGTTCTTTGAGACACGCCTAGGCAACTTCCTTAAACCTATATAATATACTTTCCAAACCACATGATAATCTCATTTTACTAAAGAGAAGTTCCTCCAATGGAAAAACCTAAACAATGGAACTTCTTTTGATCTTATTGGCACCTCCATAAATCATGACATGGTATTTCTAGGTGGATCTTGAGGCTCAGGTCACATTAGGTGCCCAGAGTCAGGCACCCAGGATTGACATTACATGGGGCACGCCCTAGGTTAAATAAAACTTGAGGGAACACGTGCCCATGTGCTTCTTTTCTTTTCTATCTTGAGAAGCCTATATCCGTGTTTTGGATGTGTGTCTCTGCCCCCCCCCCAACCAAACTTATTCTAAACTGTGTACTTAATAAACTTTGTACCTATGTTTCACTCTCTCTGACTCCACTTGAAATTCTTTTCTGTGATGAAACAAAGGCCCCAGTTTAACCTGAGTAGAGGTCCCAGCTAAAGGAAATTCTCAGGCTAGGTGGCTACATTGAGCTGAATCTCTCTGCTGCATCATGGCTGACATATGGGGGATTGGGGGTTCATCCAGGTTCTGAGAGTTGAAGCAAAAGTGATGAGTCCTCTTAAGTGCTGAAGTATGTCTGCTTCTTTGCTTTATTTCCTGGCTAATATCTTTACTCTTTTCAGCTTTATAACCTCTACTCTTTTTCTTGGGAAACGAAGCCTGAAAACCGGGGGCAATTGCAGTCTGGTGGCTAGAAGTACATTCTTGCATAATCCAAAAGCCTCCTTTTTCCAGTCTCAAAGAACCATTGTCCAGAAGGGTGAACTTACTTCTGTTTTTCCTCTTCCACCTCTCTTCTCTGGCCCAAATGCCCTAGATACTATAGAAATGACAGTTTCCCTAAGCTTTGTCTCATGGCGCCTTAACTTCAGCATATGGCTATTAAAGAGGTAGAGTTCCTTATCTTGTTCTGCTCACCTCCCCCAAATTCCCCCTAAGCCATTTTTTCTGTATTCCTGTTTACATATTCTTGCTTTTATTAAAAATTCAAACCTTTGGGAACCCAGTGTTTAGGGTCTCCTGCTACAAACAGGTAGACTTTGTTTAGGGTTTATATAAACCCCCCAAAAGAGAGGGAGAATTAGTTTCTAAAAACTTTGTCTCTTTTCTCTCCTTCCTGGGTGCCACTGGCCATGACAAGAAAGACACTCTGGCAGCTTCACCCTCTACCTGTCTTGAACTTTTTCATCCTTGCATACCTTTCCAGGAGGCCATTTCACTCCTACTTTGGGCTTTCATTTTGCATCCTCTCTGCCCAACCTCAACCATAACTTTGACTCCTTTGGAGAGAAGTAAGGTCCCTGATCCTCCTCCTTCATGACACCTTCCACGAGGCCAAGTGTAAGTGACAACTAACAGTTTAACTTCATCTCTATTCCCCCTTGCAACATGGTCCAGGGTTAACTCATGGATTTAGGTTTTCCTGTTGTGTGGACCAGGCCACAACTCATTCTTCCATGCTGCTTCTGCCAATAGACAAACTCTATCTTATATGCCTTAATGGTATCAGCTGCATTAGCAGCAGCTCTGACCCTCCCTGACTTTGCAATATCCTAGATCTCATCAGCCATTCCTTCTGTTCCTTTTTTTGGAGGTCTTATGCAGCACTAATGCAGAGGAATTAGTTTCCAAATTCTTTTAATAATGTAGTGTATAAAACTCAATGAACCCCCTAGCTTCTGGGCCCTGGCAATGCTCAGATTCCTGCATTCTGTCTTAGATGGGATGCCAAATTGTTCAAGAAAGGAAGGATAACTAACACAAATAAGACTTTGGGCAATTTGGCTATACTAACTTCTCAGAGGGATGATGGTCCAGAGTCCATCAAAACTGGTCTCTGGCAGGGATACCACAAAGGAGTACCTCCCTGAGATTACCTATGTAAGGACAGGGACACCTGTTTCCCAGGACATGTAGTCCTCTCTTTCACAAAAATCCAATTGTCAATTTCTAAGAATTTCTTTTGGGATGCATCTGATGAAAATTGGAATAAATTGAACCTTTTTCTGTAAACTTGGCCTGGTAGCAGTGTAAACTAAGTGGTGGAAAAATTGGCCTCTAAGTGGCCTCTAATTCTTTATTATACCATCCTATGATCAGATCCATTTTGTAAGGAAAAATACTTGGAAATTAGTGGAAAATTTGAGTTAAAAATAAAAATTGCAAAGAAAAACTTTCATTTGTAGCTGCATCTTCCTTTCTGCTGATTAGTCTTTAAATTAGGGAAAGATAGTCACTTTAAGTTTCTGAAGCAAGCCTCATCTTTTAACCATTTTGTTTTCACTGGGTGGATACTTAGAAGCCCATCATGGAGTTTTCAGTTAAGCTATTTGTCTTTGAACTATAAATGCAAAACAAACCACACCATTGAAATATTGGTTTAGAATTTAAGATGTCTTAATACTATGGAGGAAATAATTGATAATACAAGATTTTTAGTTTCCTTTTCTATTTTATATATGAATGTCTACATGTACTAATGTTTGTACATTGTTTGCATGAGATCCAATTGGCCTAAACATCTATAAGTGTACTCTATTTAATGAAACTATTATATATTGCTTTCCTTTCTCATTAGTTTATGTTTAATTGGTTGTGTGCCATTTTGCCTTTTAGTCTGGCTGTTGATGTACTTGGTCAAGCCAAACTTATCTAAAAGGTGCAGACACTCAAGAGTTAATTACCAAGCTGACTTGGGACTAAGAAAAATGCAAGAGAAATATTTTGAAGCTCAAACTATAATGAGATTTAAGATACAAAGCAGACAAAGGGTTCAAATTTGGCTAATTAAAATGGTGATCTTAATTTGCTTCATTTTGTCATTAACATTCCTTTTAAATTAATGAATTTGTTTTACTATATTGCTTTATGAAGTAACTATGATCAAACAGAGAATTTTACTCACATCAACATAGAAAAGTTAGTGATTGCATAAACTAAAACTGTTAAATTAGTCCAACATTCCTCTCAATTCATAAGGCTTAAATTTCTGACAAATAAGTTAATACTATCACCATGTTTTATTAGTGTTTTTATTTATAGTGACCAGATGTATAAGACACAATATTCATGTTTTCTCTTTCACATAAGGCTTCCTGGAATCTCATTAAATATGAGGGGCTATTTTGCTTTGTTAAGAATAGAAAAGGTCTTTCTGAAATTAGCATTTCTGTAAGCAAATAAACAAGGCAAAAATAAGTGTCAAGTAAGGCACATGTATCTAAAAGTTATGGGCATACAGATTTTTTAAGTGGAACAGCTAAGAGAATTGCTTTTAGATAATTCAGAAGTTTAAAGCATATGGTAGAAAAAGATTATGTTGCAGGAAGGCTTAGGAGAGATGAAACTTGTTTTTAAGGGATATATAATTAAATTGACTATAATATTAAAAGGTTATTTGAAAGGTTTTCTAAGATTCAGATTTTTAATGTATTGATATCAATATAGATAACAGGCTTGTCTCTCATTCAGAAAAAGAAAAAAATCTATTAGAGCTTTGGACTTAATCATTAAATTTCTTCTTTTCCACTAAGGCCAGAACCCTTATACTTTTTAACCTTAAAGGAAATAGAACTCATGCAGATTCCTTGGATTCTAAGATAAGCAACTTCCCCACACACCTCTGAATAATCTCCCTTCCCTGGCAGTCTTTCAGAAGAGCTTCCCCTTTCTCCTAATCACACACCACAGGTTCTTGGGGTGAGTAAACCTGAAAGGCTGGCAATCTTTGAATATGTAGATAGATCTCAGAGGAATCACTGCTTTTTTGGACATGTGCAGTTCCAAGAAGATTGTTTTTACCCCTAAGACACCATCTTAAACTATAAAATTCAAAACTTAAGCAAATAATTTTGGACTCCATGTGTCCCAACCCCATGAAAAGGCCCAAAGCTCAACCACTTTATATATCCAACTTTGTATGTCCACACGAGAATTCAGGGATTATTTAATGGAGGGCACAACAAAGTATGTACTTACCTGTAAGGATACATAGACAGAAAAAGCCAAACCAGGGTAACAAGGACATTTGATTTGCCTGGTCACTGGCGAGATTAGGAACTCAGGAGGTTAGGAACTCAGTAATAAGTATCTGAGTACTTCAGGAACTAAAGGATGTTTTGTTCTGTTGTAACTATGGTCAGTATGAGTCAGACCCAACTTGATGTCACCTAGCAACAACAATAAAAAGTTATGAGTATCTGGGGATTAAATCAGGAACCCAACCATAAACATTTTGAGATTAGGAACTCAGTAATAAGTATTCAGGTGTTAGGAATGAATATCCAAGTGTTTCAGGAGCTTTAACTATGAGTACCTGGATATTAAAGAAGGCACTCAACCATGAGTATTTGAACACAGGGTCCTCCTCCTCCTCCTCCTCTTCCTCCTCTTCCTCCTCCTCCTCCTCATTCTTCTTCTTCTTCTTCTTTTTTTTTTTTGGATGTACAAGTGGAAATAAGCACAACATGTGGCTATGAGTGACCAAACTTCTATTCCTAAAGATTCAACCTTAGGCTGTATTGTAAATAACTGGTGTCATTTTAAGAGATTTAGCCCTCATGAAGATTAGGAAAAGGAGAGAAATGGCCTCAAAATGGGTCTTTATAACATGATACTGCAATTAGATGAGTTCTGCAAAAAAAGGAAAATAAATGGTGTGAGGTCCTTTACGTTCAGGTAGTTACATCATTGTGTCAGAATCTAGAGTTGCAAAAAAATGCTGAATTTATTATGCTCATCTATCTCTAGGGTATAAAGACTATCTTTGGGGACAACCTGAATCCCAAGGCAATGCCTCTAGCCCAGAACCAAGGACATCTTTAAAACATCTTTCAACAGAACCACTTAGCCCAGCAGGACTAACCAGAAATGGGAATTCTTATCACTTTAATGACCCTAAACCAGCACATATATTTTCCCTTCAAGAAGTAACAAATGGAGAAGGAATATGAAGTGTACATGTCCCTTTTTTAGTATCAGACTTAGCTCAATGCTAATGTGGATACTTTTCAGAGAATCCGGATAGAAATTTCAATCCTTGAGAATCTCCTTTCACCTAAATTGGACAGATTTAAGTGTAATCTTGTCCACCTGTTGTACTTCAAAAAAAGGGAGGAGGTTGAGTTTGAGCAGCTGTTCAGGCTCATGGGGAAAAGAATTATACAAAAGACCAATGACAGCCCATTGGAACCACAGATTTTCCAAGGCAAGAGCCAAACAGGCAACACAAGATAGGAAGTGATGGTCTCACTCTGTGTGATCTTATGAGTACTTGTTTGATTGAGAGACTACATAGATTGACAAGATCAGACAAATAATTCAAAGTAGAGATGAAAATCCAGCTTGCTTTATATTTTGTCTCAGAAACCCTGAGAAAATATTGATCCTAGCTCCCAAGAAGGATGTATTTTGCTAAGTACTCATATTATCAGTAAGTCCACTCCCGACATTATGAGAAAACTGCAAAATCAGGCAATGGGACCATAGATACCCCTAGATCAGCTTTAATTTTGGCTTCTGGGGTCTTCAACAATTGGAAAAAATAGAAGCCACTAAAAAGACTTGGAGAAAATGATCACAGGCATAAGAATAGTCCTGCTTGATAGTGCTAGCCCTGGAAAATAATTTATCTTCTCAGGTATACAAGAACCTGCCCCCTCACAGAGACTCCGCAGAAGAAGAACCATCAAAGATCCTCATGTAACTCTTGGCATGGCAATTAAAATATTATTTTTCTTTTAGATACTGGAGCTTAATTTTCTACCTTCATTGATGACCCTGGGCCCCTTTCAAAACAAGCATGTATAGTAACTGATGTCAATGAAAACCCAGAACCAAAGGATTCACTGAACCTTTAACATGTGGTCTGGGGACCTTAATTTCTCTCTTGGGCTTTCTTAATTCTTCTTACATGTCCTATCCCCTTGCAGAGAAGAGATTTCTTTAACTTCAATAGGTACAACTCTCCAATTGATCCCAGAAAAAATACATTGTTTTTTTATTGGAAATTTTTAATGTATACCTTAATGTGATTCATTCTGACATGCTTTTCATTGTGACATTTCCATATATGCATTTTGATGAACATTATTCCTATAGCTTACCCTTTACCCTCCCCTATGCTTCCCCCCCTATCTAAGTCTTCTCTAACTTTTACTTGGTAATATTTTTCTATATGTCCTTGGGTTCCAGTTCTGTTTAAGACAGAAACTTTTCCTGTAGTGGTCTTTGTTTTTATCTTGTTAGAACAATTACATGCATTTTCTAGACCATTTAAATTGATACCATTCTTATCATTTTTTTCCTCCCCTTTTATTTTGATCCAACTTTGGATAGGATTTTTCCTTCTTATAATATTGAATCAGTTCCCGTGTTTTATGTTGTTGTTGTTGTTACGTGCTGTCACCTTGGTATCCGACTCATCGTGACCCTGCGTACAACAGGCAAAACACTATTGTCAGTGCTTCTCTGCTGTTCATAGGGTTTTCAATGGCAGATTGATTTTCGGGAGTGGGTTGCCGGGTCTGTCTCCCAAGCCTGTAGCACCTGGTGTTCCCAGGCAGTCTCCCATCCAAGTACTAACCAGGCCTGACCTTGCTTAGCTTCTGAGATCTGATGGGATCAGATGCCACAGGGCTACAGTTGCAGGGATTATTTTATAGAGAAGTTAATTACAAAAGATGGTAAAGGGGCTCTCCATTGCCTTATAGGAAAAAATCTCAAACTGTATTCAAGATACATAATTTTAAAACATGCCTAAACTTACAGCTTAAACAGGCCAAAGTATTTCCTGCCACGATCAATTCAAGAAGACCCAACAGCAAAGGAAAATGAGGGACAAAGACCCAGTTCAGAACTCCTTCCTATAAATGTATTGGATAAAAAGACAGAAATATGAAAAGATACAATGTGTTACAAAGATGTGTATAAAATGATGGATATGTATAAATTAAATTGGCTATGGTTAAAGGTTCTATATCCAAAGCTATAATGCTTTTTAAAATATTTATCTGTCTTTAGTAACAGTTACAAAAACCTGCATTTAAATGACTAGGTTTTTATGTGTTGTCAAGGTGTCAGCACTTTTTAATGATTTTGGCAAGGTTTTAACTACTTAGGAAACAATTTTAATCAAATAAAAATTTGTGTAAGTATTTGCTTTAAAGTCTTTGAAGATCATTTTATGACTCTAGTTAAGTGAGCAATTATTATCTTGTTATTACAAAATGTTTAACACCATATGTGTATGACTAAAACTTATATCTAAGATTTAAAGTTGCTATATGCATAAACTGGGGCTGGGATTTAGCTCAGTTGGTAGAGCGCTGCGCTGCAGTTTCTGAGGTCCCAAGCTCAATTCCCAGCACCGCAAAAATGGGAGAAGGGCCTGGCAATCCACTCCCAAGGCAATCCTGAAACAGCCAGCCATTGAAAACCCTATGAGGGTCGCTATGAGTCGGATACCGACTCAACGGCACCTAACAATAACAACATATGCATAAAGTGTCAACCTGCAGCCATAGTCCTGTGGCTAGGGCTATGACATCCAATCCTATCAGATCTTGGAAGCTAAGCAGGGTCAGGCCTGGTTAGTACTTGGATGGAAGACCTCCAGGGAACACCGCACCCTGTAGACTTGGAAGACAGACCCAGCAACCCACTCCCAAAAATCAATCCACCATTGAAAACCCTATGAACACCAGAGAAGCACTGACAATAGTGTTTCGCCTGTTGTTCACAGGGTCACTATGAGTCAGATACTGACTCAACAGCACCTAACAACAAAACAACAACAACAACAACATGCATAAACCGTAGTTAAATATTACTCCAAGACTGAGAACTAAAACCCATTATTACTTTAAGATTAGTAATACTGCCCTTCTTATTATTCAACAACCAAAATTTGGAACCCAAAGCCAATCAGGATAATGTGGCTAAGAGGGCAGCCAGTATTTTGGTCCTTGCCTCAGGTTGGCCAGAGTGCATGGAACAATGGGACCCTTCAAAAAGGCCTGTACAACTCTGGTTAGTCATCTGCCTTTGTCAGACAGGCCATGGAGACCCCTGAGGTTGATGGACGAATGCCCATTCTGCAAAGAGGAGAGTTATTACAGAGGGCAGTGTTCTCCTGATGCTTCCAAAAGAAGCCACATGGTCAGCAAGATCCTGATTCATCCCAGCAGATGGCACAACTGGTAGAGAAAAGACTGAGGGGGCCAACAAATTCCTTATAAGTTCCCAAAGAAACCCTAAGGAGACTTGACTGACCCTAAAAGAAAAAAAAAAGTTAATTCTTGGCATCTAACATGGTCTTAAATATCCAACAGGAAATTATAACTAAATATGGAGTAAGTAATAATACAAAACAGAAGATATTGGACTGAAATCCAAAATAAGCTCTAAAGGTTATTCCAGTTATTATAAAAACTTACTTTAAAAGACACTGGTAAACACAGTGTTCAGAAGGCTGACAAATTCTAATAGTCTCCAGCCACATTTGTGACATTTAAAACAAACCTTACCAAATCTTATTAAGTATCCCAAATGCTGTCAAACTCCAGCAAAATGCCCACAAGAACCCAGAAGATAGAATTAAGCCACTACTTTTACTTAATTCTGTACAAAAGGGGGCCTGCAGCCATAGCCTCCCGGTGTTGGATCTTATCATGTCTCAGAAGCTAAGCAGCATCAAGCCTGATTAATACTTGGATGGTAGACCATCTGGGAACACCAGGTTCTGTAGTCTTGGGAGAAAACCCTGGCAGCCCACTCCCAAAACAGTCAGCCATTGAAGACCCTACGAATGGAAGAGAAGCACTAACAATAGTGCCAGGCATGCACACTGCTGGGTAGTAATTCAGCTATTGTACATAGGGTCACTACGAGTTGGACCCAACTCGATGGCACCTAATGACGACATACAAAAAAATGAATACATTCAAGGGAGAAGATTTGGTAATTAGATTGTACTCAGATGCCTACTGTCAAATATGTAAATATCTTCCAATGTATTTTAAAACCTTCTCAGGGTGGATAAAGGCCTACTCCACCCAGATCAAAAGAGCTAAATTTGTTTTTTCTGAGTTCCCTCAGCCAAGAACACCCTGAAGATGAGATTGATAACACCTGGGAGCTGTTAGAACACTTGCATTCTCCTCAAAGGAGAGAAAAGGACATTTTAACTTCCTATGTTCAGAGATTCCCAAACCTCCAACTTTCAAGCTCAGACACTCTCATGTCCTCCGTTAGATCAAGCAGATTGAGACTTTCAATACCTGGGTAAGTAGGGTCCCTACTCAGCCTGTAGAAATTTCAGAGGCCAGATCTTTGGCCTTCATTCAACCCTTAAGATTACTGGATCAAAGTCTCAGAGGGGAGAAATGAGGCAGGTTAAAAAGAGAGAGAAATTTGGGGGACATGGAAAGGGAAGCAGCTTTCACATCAGGATCTGTTTTGAACCTCATCAGCTGAGAATCAAGAACTTTGACACAACTACTCAGAAAACTGCTGTGAGGACTGCCTGCATAGAGATGTTGTTTTGAGAGAGATTATTTTTGAGAGTCATTTTAAATAATGAAAATGTTAAAATAACAATAAGCCATGCTTGGGGTCAAAATGTATGTAAACTTTGAGTTTGACCTTACTTTTCCCTCTGTAATTCCGTGCTTCTTTTAGACATGCCCACGCAACTTTCTCATGACTAACCTATACTATGTACCTCCTAAACTACCTTATAATCTCATTTTACTAAAGGGGAGTTCCTCCGATAGAAATACTTAAACAATGGAACTTCTTTTGATCTTATTGGCACCTCCATTAACCATGACAGGGGCCTTTCTAGGTTGAGGATCAGGTCACACTGAGCTTGAGGATCAGGTCACACTAGCTCCCAGGACTGACATCACACAGGGCATACCCTAGGTTAAATAAAACTGGAGGGAACATGTGTCCACACACTTTTCTCTCTTGAGAAGCCCACATCCATGTCTCCCGCCACCCCCTCTTTCCCCTCTGGTACTTATTCTAAAATGTGTGCTTAGTAAACTCGGTAAATTTGTTTCACTCTATCTGACTTATCCTAAAATTCATTTCTGTGATGAAGCCAAAGACCCAGCTTAACCTGACAGAGGTCTCAACTAGAGGAACCCCTCAGGCTAGGGGGCAATCCTGAGCTTCATCCCTCTGCTGCACTGCTGCTCACAATAGAATAATCATTCTGTGGAGCAGAAAAAAGAGCGATACTCTTCCTGTTTTGATTGAATAAAACCTCATCTACTCTGGCAATCTGATCACCTCTTGTGTATTTATCTGTGTTGTTATGTGCTATTGAGTCAGGTCTGACTTGTAGTGACCCTATGTACAACAGCCAAAACACTCCCTGACATTGTGCCACACTGGCAGTATGTCTGTGATTCTCTGGTATTCACAGGGTTTTCAATGGCTGATTGTTCTGAGAGTGAGATGCTAGGTCCTTTCCCCAAGACTACGGCACCAGTACTCCCAGGTGGTCTCTCATCCAAGTACTAACCTGGCCCAACCCTGCTTAGTTTCTGAGATCTGATGAGCTCAGACACTAGGATATAGACGGTTATTTATTTAACTTACATTTATTTTGATCACCTTTTATTGTAATTGAAAGAACAGATACAATTTTAAGTCTCATTTTACCTGATAGACATACTTGAAACATAGCAAAAGCCCAGACAACTCTTAGAGAATAATTAGCCTGTGGGTGTAGTCAGATTTGATAATATCTTTTCCCATGCATGGAACTTAGATTGTGACTATCTAGCAATCAGATCTGTGAAGATATTCTTTGAGTATATTCCCTCAAACTTTTTTTAACTTGTTTTTTGAGACAGGGTCTTGCTACATAGCCCACGCTGGCCTCAAACTGACAGTCCTCCTTCCTCATCCTCCTGTGTGCTGGGATTACTGGCTTGCATCACAATGCCTAGCTATTCCCTCAAATTTGATAGACCCCCAAAAAAATACTCAGAATTAATTCATTCACAAGTTCCAGCCCAGTGAATGTTCCTGAATTTAGAATGGGACAATACATTGGCACTAAGTATTTATTTACATGCTGTACTTAGCACATCTGGTGTCTTTTTGAGAAAAGAAGTTGGACAGACATAGTAGAATGCTATCTATCACATTTTCTAAAGGAAAATGTGTTCTGAATGTCAAACAACCATACTGCAAAAGATTGTTACTCCAAAAAGTAGGAAGATAAGAAAAAGTGACAAAAAAAATTACAGAATTTGGCAAAGTTGGAAGAAAAGAACTACCTTTTGACAAGCATTTGAGTCAAACTTTGAACTAAGGGCTTGACATACAAGACTTTGTGGGGTAGCTATTATTGTTCTTGTTTCACAGATGAAGACATTGAAGCTCAGAGAAGCCAGCATTTTCATGTTTGCAAAATGGATAAGGACTGAAGTACGTATTCAAACCCAAGTAAATTTATGTTACTCTGGCAGATTAGGAAGTTGTAAGAGTCCTTTCCAAGGGTAAATGCAATTGTCTGGTGGGAGTAAAGCCTTCCCACAGAAGATTAAGTTGGAAAAGTGTAGGCAGGAAGAGAAAACAGAAATTTAGGCTACAAGTTTGAGTGGAGCCAGTTTTCACCACTCCTGGTCCTGTGTCAAGGTGCATCTCATCCAAGTTGCCTCTGGAATCTGAAGAGTCTTCAGTGCTGAGGTCTGGAAGCACCCTGGAGAGTCTGATATTGAATCCATGTGGAAGTTGAGAGTTGTCTGAGGGAAGTGGCAATTTGAGAGAAAAATCAACACTGCGCTCCAGAAGAGTTTTTAAGCCTGTTCCACTCTTCTGCTGGCTTCCTTTCTTCTCTCTTTTTCCTTACAGAATCCCAACTACTGGATCACACTATATCACCTTTAGGGTGGATCTTTTGCCCTCAGTTATTGCTGGGCCTGCCAGTCCTCTCTGGAAATGCCCCCATGGACTAGGTACCAAGTTGACAATGAAGGCTAACCATCAAAGTTAACTTTTGGGGAAAGGAGATTTTACCAACCCTTTTAAAGATCCTATATATTAAAGAATTTAACCTCAGGGCTTGTTCAGTGGTAGTTCAGTGGTAGAGCATTTGCCTAGCCTGTGTGAGGCCATGGGTTCAAACCCCAGTACCAGGAAAGAAAATTTAAATTTTATAACTTCATCCAAAGAAAGATAAAGCCTTTTCGCTCAGCCTCTGAGAGGTAATCTTAGGTACTTAGACTCTTCAGGTTTCCAGATCGGGGTGGTTTTGTTTGCCAAGGAGACTTGTACCAGCTGGGTGTAATGTCTTTTAGGGTGGGGGATTGGGATCATACTGTAGTCAGCTCAACCTCGTGAAGGGCTAAAAACTGAGCTAAGCCATATGGGCAATTACCCATGCCTACATGATGCCCCAACACTGAATTTGCACACTAAGACTAAGGATGAGCCTCCCTGATTGGCAGTACTCTGTGTGTATCATCACATGTCTTTGCCAGGAAGAGTTACCACTGTCCATGACTCTATGGGCAGAGCACAATAGGAAACTACATGTCTGGAATCCTCCTGGACCCTGCCTGAAGTGTCCCTGGGGTAATTTTGGTCTGTATGTTGTTGTTGTTGTTAGGTGCCGTCAAGTCGGTATCCGACTCATAGCGACCCTCTGTTCAACGGGAAACAGTATTGTCAGTGCTTCTCTGCTGTGCATAGGGTTTTCAATGGCAGATTTTTGGGAGGGGGTTGCCAGGTCCTTCTCCCAAGCCTACAGCTTCTGGTGTTCCCAGGCAACCTCCCATCCAGGTACTAACCAGGCCTTCGTCTGTATAGTTGTCTTTAATTAAACCTAACCATGAATGTAGCAACTTTATTTAAATTCTGTAGGCCCTACTAGTGAATTATCTAACTTACTTGTTTTGGGGAAGTCCCTGAATTTGTAAAGTTAGTGTCAGAAATGAGGGAATTTAGAGGGAGTCTCCTAACTTTGAATTGCTTAACATTCACTGATTCTGGAGGTTGAGACAGTATAGAAAGAAGTACCATCAATCCTTCCCTTTTCGGATCTTACAGAATTGCACCAGTACTCAATCATCAGAGACAGGGAGTCATTACAGAGGGGCTAAACAATGGCTCTCTGCTTTCCCTTGGTGGTGGCAATGTAGTATTAGGGATTACATCGCATTTACAATTATTATAATATTCTATTGGTAACCCTACACTGCTCCCATTATTTGAATGGACTTATTTTCTCAGACGTAAATTTCTTGCATGTCCCAGTAAACATATCATCTCCCTCCTGTGTTGGTCTTAGCATAATTCCCTAAGTCTCATTTCTTGCAGAAGTTTGTGCTCTACTGCAGACCACTTAGCATGACTTTCTAAACACATCTGTCTCATAGACATTACCATATCAATTAAGAAACAAACAAAATACATGTTCAGGATTGGATGCCAGACCTTTAAGGAGTGTGCAGTACACTAGGAACATAACACACTCATTGAGAACACCTACTGCATTGGAGGCACAGAACCTGCTTCACCTCAAGTCCTCACTGGTGGATTTGAATAAGAAAGAATAAGAAATGTGGATTGTAGAGCAGACATAATACTTAGGGAGGATCAGAAAGAGGGGATATGGTAACTAGATGTGTGTGAAGAATAAGTACACTTAGGAGAGAGGAAAATCCAGAAATAAGGCCTATATAAGAGGAAAACTTGCAAATAAGCAAAAATAAATTATGAAGTGGCATAACCAAATATTTAAGATTACATTAGTTGGCATACCTGTTGAGTCCTTTCTAAGAGTCACTTCTGTCTAGCAATGCTGAGGAGGTCATGAGATCCTCGTCCTTGGAGGAATCCAAGTAGAGCAAGATAGACACTCAGAGGGGATGCTATAGATAAGATTTGTCTATTTTCTTAGAGTGGATTTTCTGTATGCTCACTAATCTCCAGTATCTTCATACTTGTTTTGTGAGTATTCACTAACTGTGTATCTCTGCAGTTTTTGCCTAGTTTAGCCATGAATTCACTACTGTCTACTGACATGAAGTCAGAGCTGGACACATCTTGTCAGAGGCAGGTGGTGATGAGATCTCCAACATACTTTCCATTCTTAACATCAACTTGATGTTATTCTCAGCTTGATGTGTTAACATAGCCTAACTTTTGCAACATAATATATAGTATTATACACACTATAATATTATAAAATTATATTATTAAAACATTAAAATATATTATCATGTATACCATTGTTGTTAGGTGCCATTGAATGAGCATAGAAGTGAGGGGACTGTAGTGACAAATACGACAATAGAACTTCTCTGGGCTCTCACTGGGCATGGTGGCACATGCCTATCATCTCACCAGTCATGACCCTGAGGCAGGAGGATCAGTGCATGGGCTACATAACAAGTTCCAGGTCAGCCTGGGTTACATAGTGAGAAGAAAGACCCTGTCTCAAAAAACTGACAGAAAAGACCTTCACTGTGCTCTAAAAGGTCCCTGGACCTTACCCTTTGCAAAACCAGCACTCTGAATTGTAATTAGTTGTAATTGTTGCTTTATTGTGTGTTTCTCCCAACAGTGTATGGTACATTTGTTGTTCTTAATGTTGTTTTGAAGACAGACACATGTCTTCCAACTGTGTCTTCAATACATCATACAGTGGATGTTACGAGGTATATTAATGCCAAATGGGGGACACTAGGCTTTCAGTCCTGGATGCTCCACCATAGAATTTGAGGTAAATCTTTGGGTTCTTGGGGTCAGTGAAAGGGCACTCTCCTAGACACAGAAAGGAGTAACTTTCTTAGAGCTCCCTTCCCCAAAAGACACACCCCATAATTGATGGAACCAGAGAGAGTATATGTGGGAAGGAGTGTGGAAACTGGAATGCACAGTAGAGAATTGAGATCTATGATGAATCGCTCACCTTTACTCACTCAGAAGTGGCCTGTAGAAACTGGGGGCAATTTCAGGAAAGCACAACCATAGACTCATAGGCAGCTGAGCTTATCAGGATGTGACAATCATCACAGTCCAGCCCTATGAGTGGGCAAGAGAGGAACCAAAGGTCCACAGAGGAAAGGGAGGTGCTCCAGCTTCAGGCAGTGGGGTTAGTGTTTTCAATGTCATGATTTGTCACAAAGAGTATAGACTCTGTAATAGTAATGCAGGGAAGCCACTGGCCAATGAGGAAGTAAGACTCTCACTGAGTATGTCACTGGCTTCTATGAAGTCCCCAGTAGTAAATTATTAAAATTATGTGCATTCCCCAGGACATTCCAACACTAATATAAGTATTTCAGAGTGAATTGGTAAAAGCTTACACTGAAACCATACTACTACTATGGTTTGAATGTGTTCATCAAAAATCATGTATTAGCAACTTAATCCTCAGTGCAACAGTATTAAAAGATGGGACCTATAGGAAGAGATCCATGAATGGATTAATTATCATGGGAGTACATTCCTGCTAAAAGAATGAGTTAAGATATTTCTTTCTTTTTCTCCCCCCCACTCTCTCTCAACATGTCAACATGTGTCCATGCACTTTCTTGATCTTCCTTTCTACTTTCATCACGGGATGATGCAGTAGGAAGTTCCCTGGCTAGGTTCAGCCTCCTTGATCTTGAACTTTCCAGCCTCCAGAACTGTGAAAAATAAATCTCTATTCTTTATTAGTTACCCCGTGTCAGGTTTTCTATGTTTTGAAAGACAAGTGACTTTTGAAATGCTATTTTAAAAGTTAAATTAGTTATAACAATACTGTCATGGTTTAAAATAAGCAGCAACAGTTTCTCACTATGAGATGATGCAAATCCCCCTCCCAGAAATACACAAGCATTCTATTCTTTCTTCTATTCTATTCTTTTTCTTCTCACACTTCTGGAGTTTCTGAATTTCCCTTCACAATCTGCTCTCTGTCAGTACCAATCTTACAAAAGATGGAGACCTGAGGCCCCAAGAAATCTTACTGCCCTATGCTTCTATTATTTTTCTGCAAATAGAAATAAAGAAATGGTGAATATCATTCATAATTACTTAATTTTTATTGTTTGGGAAGCTCATTCATTTCTTCATTCAACATATGTACTACTATATGGCAGGCACTGTTCTAGTTGCTAGGAATAGAGTAATGAGCTAAGAAAACAAAGTCCCTCTTTCTATGTTTCTTAGATTTTAGTATCATACATCCAAAGGAAAAAAATAAGGTGAGAGAAGGGGACAAAGAGTAAAAAATCGGGGAATGATGCTGCATAGAGATGACAAGGAAGTCCTAGAGGACTTTCTTTCTTTATAGGGGGGCAGTTTTTAAGAAAGGGTCTCATTGTGTAGCCCAGGCCTGCCAAGAACTGTTTATGTAGACTAGACGAACTTTAACTTATGTTGATTCTCCTGCCTCAGACTCCTGAGGGATATGATAGTAACCATACACCACCATGCTTGGCTAACCCTAGTAGATTTTAAGGAAGAGATAGACATGTAGATGGCTAGGGGGACAGAGGAAGAACTCTCCTGTAGTTCAAAAGCCTTGGAGTAGGAGTGTCCTTGGAGATTTTAGAACAGTGAGATCGTTAGTGTGAGAGGTGTGGTACAGGCCCAACAGGGAATCAATAGTAAATGATATCAGAATACCAGCCAAAAACCATCATGGAGAGTCTTAGAGACTATAGGAAGGACTTTGCATTGTTTAAAAATGATATGGGAGATAAGTGGCAAGAAGAGGACTAACATAATCTGAAATGTTAAAAGTATCATTCTAGTGGCCTATGAAAAATAAGTTACAGAAGAAGATTACAGAGGACCAAGGAGATTAGTTAGGAGGCTGTGGCAATAGTACAGGTAAGAGATGGTAGTAAAGGTGATGAGAAGTGATTGGGTTCTGGGCATTTTTTTCTAAGGGAAAGTGCACAAGTCAACTTTGTGTTACTGTAATGAAATATCTGAAGTAATGAACTTATAAATGCAAAAGATTTCTTTAACTCATAGCTCTAGAGGTACCATTTGAAGATTAGGAAGCCACATTGCTTTGGGGCTCTAGTGAGGGCACCAGATAGCAATGGCAGGGAGTATGGTAGAGCAAACTGTTCACATCATAAACCAGAAAGGAGAGGTGAGGACACCAAAGTCCCACAATCCCTTTTGAAGCCATACCCTCAGTGACCTAAGGATGTCCCACTTGGCCCCAGCTCCTAAAGGTCCATAGCCCCTCCAAATAGTGCCGCCCTGGGGACAGAGCCATTAACACCTTGGGAGGGAACTATCCATATTCAAGCTGTAGCCACTGGAATTTGCTGGTGGATGGAAATGGGGCATAAGAGAGTGGAGTCAAAGACAATTACAATTTTCTGACCTACAAAACTAAATGACTGGAGCAGCAATTTTGCTGAGATGAAGGAACCAGATGGAAGAGAGGGTTCATGGTAAGAAGCAAGAGTTTAATTTAGCACATGTGAATTTTGAAATGCCTGTTAAATATCCAAATGAAGATGCTGAGTGGCTATACATACAAGACTTGAATTCAAGAAGGAGTTAGAAATAAAATTGATGTGCCAAACCAAAATACTAAACAAGATCACCCAAGAAATCAGGATAAATAAAGAAATTACTAAGTCTACAACTGATGCTAGAGATATTTTGATATTTATAGATGGGAGAGGTTTGCAGCTGAAAGCAAAAGAAAATGAGAATCCGTGGGAGAGAGAGAACAAAAATAAAGTTGAATCTGATAAGAAAAAAAAAAAAAAGAGGGAATGATTACCAAATGCAGCTGGTTAAATTTTTGTTTTCAAAGGCAACTTACTTCCTATTTCAGCATAGGCTTTCTTTTTCATTTTTCTTCAGATGTTACTTGGTGGACTATCCCAGAATTTTCCATTGATCTCATTCCACCCAGGCCCTTTCTCATTTCATGATAGTTTCTTTCCATATCCTTCCAGAAACCTTGGTTTGGTCATTGCCAGGAACAAGGAAAACTTGAATGAGAGTGAAATATTTGCCCCCAAACAACCTCTAGGTCGGTTTCTGCAGAATATCTCCTCACAATACTCTTTCTGTTTGTCAAAAATTTCAGGAATCAATATCACAACATTTTGAAACTACTTCTACCATTGCCACATTTGCAATTAAGATGGTACAAAAATGCATGATACTTCATATGGTAAACATCATTGAATTTGAAATCACAGTTATTGGGTTTATGCCCTGGCTTTGCTAATTACATGCTCTGTAACCTTGCCAAAAGCACATCTCTGGCTTTCACCTGAACTCAGTCAAGTTTAGCAAACAAGTATCAATTTATGACCAAGTTAGAAAAATACTTACATACAATTATGATTATCTGCTGGAATTCTTGCTTACTCTTATTAGTCTTCATGGTTTATATATACCTTTAGATTTTCTAGATCATCAATGATATGATCTTTATGATCTGAAAATAATGATAATTTGTATCTCTTCTTCTAATGCACATATATCTTATTTATTTTCTCATCTCACTACTTGGGCCAGATACTACTTAATTAATAAATACTACCCTGACTGGAATTGAGCTGGGATTTAGCTCAGTTGGTAGAGTGCTGTGCTGCAGTCTCTAAGGTCCCAAGTCCAATTCCTAGCACTGGAAAAATGGGAGAAGGACATGGCAACCCACTTCTAAGGCAATCCCGAAACAATCTGCCATTGAAAACCCTATGAGGGTCGCTATGAGTCGGACATGACTTGAAGGCAGCTAACAACAACAACAACAACCCTGACTGGGAAATTTTTACCTTATTCTTGACTTTGATAGTACTACTTCTAATGGTTCAGTATTAAGTATGATGTCTACCATGATTCCCTACAAATTTCTGTAATTATGAGTGCATACTGATTTTTATCAAAAAGTTTTTATTATATATTCTGGGATGATCATAGGTTGTTTTGAATTTAATCAAAGTATGGATGATACTGATAAATTTTTATAACATTGGCACATTCTCACAGTCCTATGATAACTATTATTTGGTAATAATGTATTTTTAATACACTGATGGTTTTGATTTGCTAATGTTTCCCTTGGGCTGGGATTTAGCTCAGTTGGTAGAGCTCTGTGCTGCAGTCTCTGAGGACCCAAGTTCAATTCCCAGCACTGCAAAAATGGGCCTGGCAATCCACTCCCAAGGCAATTCTGAAACAGTCAGTCATTGAAAACCCTATGAGGGTCGCTATGAGTCGGATACCAACTCAACAGCACCTAACAACAACAACAACGTTTCACTTATGACCTTTGCAACTATCTTCATCAGTCTTAATAGTCTGTGATTTTCATTTCCTATTTTTGCATGATTTTGTTATTGAAATTTCTTTTGGACACATATTCCATCCATTTTCATATGCCATGGGTTTTTGTACCCACATATAATGTGGTTTTCTCATTCACAGAAATTGTTATATAATTTTGAGCAAGTCCATATGCTTTAATATACTTGAAATTGTATTTCATCTGTCATCACTGTGTTTTCAACTTAGAAAGGAGAAGTGTCCACATAGGGACTCATTTTCCCAATTGACAAGAAATCCTTTTTAAGCATTTCATCACTTCAATGAAATCAAAGAAAAGAAATGATATAAAATACACAATCATACTTCTTTCCAGACAAGATGGAATAAACACATTTCTCTCTATCCTTACCACTAAGTAAAAATTCAAAACCTGGACATTATATATGTAAAACAAAAACACAAGAAGATTGTAAAAGATAAAAGGGAAAAGGACTAGCTAGAAGCCTCTGAACTTGAGGAATGACATAGCAGTAAATTCCCCAGACTTTCTTTCTGTCTTCTATATGTTCTGGGAAAAGCCATGTAGAAAGCTCAGACTTCTGCCTGCTCTGGGTAGTAAGGAAGCATCTTTCTCCCTCCCTGCAGTAATGAGGCATCCTTACCCCTTCTTGTCATAGGTCAAATGTAGAATGGGTTTTTCCTACTACCCAGTAGTAATGAGGTTCCCCACCCTACACCACTGCATTGAATATCACCCGTCATACCAAAAACCAGGAAAATAAAAACCTGAACAAAAAATAGCAATCAACAGGCACTAAAAGTAAGATAGCATAGATGTTAGAATTATTTGACAAGAAAGCCATTATAAAAATGTTTCAAAAAGCAATTGTGAATACATTTAAAACAAATAAGAGAAGATATGAGACATGACAAGATAGTACAGAGTGAATATGAGCAATGTAAAATGATACACATGTATGGAAATGTCATAATGAAACCCATTAATTTGTATGCTAACTAAAAAAATTACTAAAAAATTTTAAAAATTGACAATTTTGAATATAAAATATGAAAAAAAGCAAAAGGGAAAATTTTGGACTAGATTATTCAGTAGCTGAAACTTAAAACTCACTGAATTGAATAAATAGCAAAATAGAGATGATAAAGGATAGAATCAATATACTAGAAGTTAGATGATAGGAAATGTCCAACCTGAACAACAGAGAGAAAGTAGACTGAAAAAAATTAATAGAACTGCAGAGACTTATAGGACAATAGGAAAAGATATAGCATTCATGTCATCAGAGTTCTAGGAGGAAGAAAAAAAGAATGTGGAGCTAATTCTGAATTTTTCCCAAACTTGGCAAAAGGCATAAGCCTACAGATTTGAGAAACTAAGTAAACTCAGATAGGAGAAATCCAACGAAATCCCACACCAACACACATTATCATTGGACTTCAGAAAACTAAAGACAAACAAAAAAATTCTTGAAGCCAGCTGGAGAAAAAATGACACATTACTCACAGGGGAAAACAATTTGAATCACTGCTGATGTCTCAGAAATTATTGAGGACAGAGGAGCATTGGAACATTTTTCAAGAGCTGAAAGAAAAGAACTGCCAACCTAGAATTCCATATCAAGGAATATAGGTGAAATAAAAATATTCTTTGCTGAAGGAAAACCAAGGGAATTTGTTACTAGCAGACCTATCTTAAGAGGATGGCAAAAGAAATACACCCCCCCCTTTTTTTTGGAACTGGGCATGGGTGCTGGGGCCTTGCACATTCCAGGAAAGTGCTGTGCCACTGAGCTAAAGCCCCAAGTTCTTTTTCTTTTCTTTCTTTATTTTTTCCTCTAAAATGACTGTCTTTAAGCAGAAAAAAATGGTAACAGAAGGAAACTTGGAGACTTAGGAATGAAGAAAAATGGAAAGAGTAAAAATATGGGGTAAATATAATAGATTATCCTGTACCTCCTGAGTTTTGTGAATTATGTCTGATAGTTGAAAAATAAATTGTAACATTACCTCAATGTATATAGATGATACATTAAAAACAAGTATGTGAAAAGGGGAATGATAAAGGAACCTAATGATAAAGGTAACCTCCATGTGTCTGTCAGTTTGCCATATTGTGAAGGCTTGCGTGTTGCTGTGATGGTGAAAGTTATTCTACCAGTATTACAGATACCAGCAGGGTCACTCATGGTGGACAAGTTTCATCTGAGCTTCTAGACTAAGACATACTGGGGAGCAGGACCTGGCACCCTACTCCTAAAACAAATAGCTATTGAAAAACCTATGAATAGCAGAGAAACACTGTCAGATATAGTGCTGGAAAATGAGCCTCCCAGGTTGGAAAGCATGCAAAAGACAACAGGGGAAGAGTTGCCTCTTCAAAGTAGAGTCTACCTTAATGATAGGAATGCAGTATAGCCACAGGGACCTCCATTTGCTGACATGGCCTCACTCAAAATAAGGAGGAACAACTGTAAATATCCATCAATAATTAGAATGTGGAATATATGTACTATGAATCTAGAAAAACTAGAAATCATCAAAAGGAAAATGGAAGATATAAACACTGACATTCTAGGCATCAGTGAGCTAAAATGGACTGGCATGGGCCATTTTCAATCAGATAATCATATGGTCTACTATGCTAGGAATGACAGTTTAAAGAGAAATGAGATTGAATGCATCAAAAAAAGGCATGTTAAGATCTGTCCTGAAGTCCAATGCTGTTAGTAATTAATATCCATATGCCTACAAGGAAGACCAGTTAATATGACTATTATTCAAGTTTACACACCCAACACTAAGCCTACAAATGAACACAGGGAAGATTTTTATCAGCATCTGCAATCTGAAATAGATTGAATAGGCAATCAGAAGATACTGACAAATACTGGTGACTGGAATGCAAAAGTTGGAAACAAAGAAGGCTCAGTAGTTGGAAAATATAGCCTTGACAGAAATGATTCTGGAGATTGCATGACAGAATTTTTTCAAACAAATGACCTTTTCATGGAAAATACATTTTCATCAACATAAATGAAGATTATACACATGGAATTCACCAGATGGAACATATAGGAACCAAACTGAATACATGTGTGGAAAGAGAAGATAGAAAAGCTGTGTATCAAAAATCAGAACAAGACAAGATGATGATTGTGGAAAAGAGCATCAACTGTTCATATGCATGTTCAAACTGAAACTGAAGAAAATTAGAACAAGTGAATGAAAGCCAAGGTATAACCTTGAGTATATTCCACCTGAGTTCAGAGACCACCTCAAGAACAGGTTTGATGTGTTAGATACTAATGATAGAAGACCAGTCATGGCATGACATCAAAAACATTATTCATGAGGAAAGCAAAAGGTTATTAAAGGGACAAGAAAAAAAGAAAAGACCAAATTGTATGTTAAAAGAGACCCTGGGCTGGGCGCGGTGGCGCACACCTGTAATCTCAGCGGCTTGGGAGGCGGAGGCGGGAGGATCGCAAGTTTGAGACCAGAGGCAGTCTGCGTAACTTAGCAAGACCCTGTCTCAAAAACTAAAAAAATGGACTGAGGGTGCAGCTCATCAGTCCAGCACTTGCAGAGCATGCAGGTGTGAGGCCCTGGGTTCAACCCCCAGTACCACAAAAAAAAAAAAAAAAAAAAAAAAAAAAAAAAAAAAAAAAAAAGAGAGAGACCCAGAAACTTTCCCTTGAATGTCAAGCAACTAGAGTAAAGGGAATACATGATGAGGTTAAGGAACTAAACAGAAGATTTCAAAGGGCAGCCTGAGAAGATAAAATCAAATATTAGAATGATGTGCAAATAGGTGGAGACAGAAAACCAAAAGGGAAGAACACATTCTGCTTTTCTCCAGCTTAATGTACTGAAGAAAAAAATTCAAGCCTTGAGTGGCAATAGTGAAGGATTCTACAGAGAAAATATTGAATGATTCAGGAAGCATCAAAAGAAGATGGAAGGAATACACAGAGTCATTATACAAAAAAGAATTGGTGGATGACCAACCATTTCAGGAGGTTGTATATGATAAGGAACCAATGGTACTGAAGGATGAAGTGGAAGCTGTATTAAAGGAATTGGTGAAATACAAGGCTCCAGGAATTGATAGAATACTGATAGAGATGTTTCAACAAACAGATGCAGAATTGGAGGTGTTAACTTGTTTATGTCAAGAGATTTGGAAAACAGCTACTGGGCCAACTGATTGGAAAAGATCCACATTTGTGCCTTTTCCCATGAAAGGGGATTCAACTGTATGTGGAAATTATCCAGTGATATTAATAATATCACACACAAGCAAACTTTTGCGAAAGATCATTCAAAAGTGACTGCAGCAGTATATTAACAAGGAACTTCCAGAAAATTGAGCCAGATTCAGAAAAGAGAGTGGAACCAGGGACATCATTGTTGGTGTCAGATGGATATTAAATGAAAGGAGAGAATACTAGAAAGATATCTATGTTTTATTGACTATGCAAAGGCATTTGAGTGTGTGGATCATAACAGATTATGAATAACATGGAGAAGAATGGGAATACCAGAGCACTTAATTGTACTCATGAGGAATCTGTACATGGACTAACAGGAAGTTTTTTGAACAGAACCAGGAAACATTTCCTGGTTTAAAGTTAAGAAATGTTTCTATCAGGGTTTCATCCTTTTACCATACCTCTTCCATCTCTACAATGAGCAAATAATCCAAGAAGCTGGACGTCATGAAGAAGAATATGGCATCATGATTGGACAAGGACTCATTAATATCCTGTATTATACACATGACATAACTTGGCTTGATGAAAGTGAAGAGGATTTGAAATATTTACTGATGAAGATTAAAGAACACAACCTTCTGTGTCTCAACATCAACAAAACAAAAATCCTTACCACTGGGTCAGCAAGCAACCTCATGGTAAATGGAGAAATGATTGAGGTTGTCCAAGATTTTATTTTACTTGGTTCTACAATCAACACCCATGGAAGCAGCAGTCACCTTGCACTGGGAAAAACTGTTGTAAAAGACCTCTTTAATGTGTTGAAAAGTAAAGTTTTCACTTTGAAGACTAAGGTGAAACTGACTCATGCCAAACATCACGTGCCTATGAAAGCTGGACATTAATAAGGGAGACAGGAGAAGAATTGATGTTTTTGAATTATGGTGCTGGTGGCAAATATTGAATATACCATAGATTGTCAAAAGAACCAACAAATCTGTTCTAGAAGTAGTGTAACCAGAGTGCTTCTTGTAAATAAGGATGGCTAGACTGTGTCTTATGTATTTTGGACATGTCAGGAGGGACCAATCCCTGGAGAAGGACATCATGTTTGGCAGATCAATGAAAAAAAGGGAGACCCTCAACTAGATGGATTGACACACTGTCTGCAACAATGGGCTTAAACATGAAAAAATGGGTGCCTGGCACAGGATCAGGGAGTGTTCTGTTCTGTTGTACATAGACTCTCTTTGAGTCAGACCTAACTTGGCGGCACCTACTAACAACAATACAGGTAAGATTCTAACACTTCAGTTGTTAGTTGTTGTTGTTAGGTGCCGTCAAGTCGGTATTCGACTCATAGTGACCCTCTGTACAACAGGGGAAACACTATTGTCAGTGCTTCTCTGCTGTTCATAGGGTTTTCAATAGCAGATTGATTTTTGGGAGGGGTTTGCCAGGTCCTTCTCCCAAGCCTACAGCTTCTGGTGTTCCCAGGCAGTCTCCCATCCAGGTACTAACCAGGCCCGACCCTGCGTAGCTTCCAAAATCTGATGGGATCAGATGCCACAGGGCTACAGCTGCAGGCAACACTTCAGTAGAAGTGGTGAAATGTAAACATCAGTAGACACTGACAGGTTATATTTTATAATTTAATGTCTAGAGCAGCTAATCAAAATTCTATTCAAATGAAACACATGAAAAAGTGCTCAATATCCCTAGCCATTAGGGAAATGCAAATCAAAACAATGCTGAGATTTCACCTTACACCAGTAAGAATGGCCAAGATCAATAAAACAAACAACAACAAATGCTGGCGAGGCTGCAGGGAAAAGGGAACACTTTTACATTGCTGGTGGAGCTGTAAAATGGTGCAACCACTATGGAAATCAGTATGGAGGTACCTCAAAAAACTAAAAATAGAACTACCATATGACCCAGCTATAACA
>VMDO01018897.1:0-41078 GCA_007922755.1 Pedetes capensis
CAAGAATTTGGTGGATCTAAATTGTGGCAATTTAAAAATGCAGTCTCTAAAATATAATAAAACAGGGTCAACAGTATTATGTAATACTATCATTGGTATTGTGCTCAGTATGTGAATACCAAAAACATATTAGTGTTCATAAATCACTGGACTGTACAGTCTACTTTACATTTACCATTTACAAAGAAACCTCTCACTTTGCACAATAAATATATGCTAATGAAAAAAATACTCTGTAGGAACTGACATATTTTTCTTTAGAAAACTTAATTCTCCCTCATCATCCCTATAAATTCTTCTATTTTGCAGAGGGAAAAATAAATCCTTATTTATATCAGCTTTTTCATCTGCTTTACATGCTTTTTGGTAGATATGTTGGTGGAGTGGAAGTTGTATCGGTCAAAGATGTTTGGGAAGGGTTGCATTATGCATAGCCTTTATATTCCTTCTTGAAGACTTAAAAAGCAGCATCAATTGGCACCTTTAAGGCTAAAAGAATTCTAGCCTACTGTTTTCTTTTTTTTTCAATAGTTGACAGGAATTATTTTTCTCAATAATTTTTTTTAGCAGTTTAGGGACATGCTTTATTAATGCTACTCTAAATACATTTATTTTAAATGCAGGTTCAAGAAGGGTACATAGCTTGTCAAAGCCAATAAAAGATCAGTGTGGAGAGTAATTGCAAATAAATAGAAATATTCCAAGGGCAAGCTCCGCCTGTGGTAGCAGTTGTGTGCTCCCCCTCAATGATCACGATAAACCACATATGCTTTGGAAATATGGACTCATTGATAGTGTTGCATTTCCACCTTGGACTTCACACACCACTGGAAAACAGTGTGTCTCTTTGTGTGGTTCAAGTGATCAATACATTTGATCTTATGTCTATTAGCTTTCTAGCACCATTTGAGATATAATATTCCTATCATTTATGAAATCGTCTATGTTACTAAGCCTTATTTGTCAACATAAAAACAACAGTACCATAAAAAGAGCTTTGGGCTTGGAATCCACAAACAGAGGTTTAGCCTCTGGCTCTTAACTAGCGAGCTGCGTGATGTTTGGAAAGTCACATCAATTACCTGACTCTGCTTCTGGAAAGAGAAATGGAGGTAATCACATGCATAAGATGATTTTTACAGATCTAATTATACGGCCCTTTCAAGGAGGAAAACCTCTGTCATGCCACTTTGCTTTCCACAGTTAAGGAAATATCTCCTGAATATTATGGGGGTTACAAAAATTTTTGTTGACCAGACCTACATTTTGGCCTTCTGTAGTGTTAAATTCATTTTGGGAAACAGAGCTTGCTTTTCATATAAGATAAGATTAGTATCACAGAATGAACATGGAAGAACATGGAAAGCTGTTTAAAGTTACCTTGCTTTCTACTCTCCCACCCCTTTTACTGCTATGGAGATGAAGAAGCCCAGTGATGAACAATAAGTGAGGGACAGACCTAGCTTGCCACTCTACCACACATTATTGTAATCAACCATGTTACCTATTCACAGGAGTAGGAAGATGGCTTCTCTGCCCCTAAGTATCTAACCATTTTGCCAAGTGGCCTGCAATTCCAATGTTAGAAACCTCAAGGGCTTAGTAGTGTTCAGAGGTCCCTCAATTCAAATATAGATGGAAATCAAATATCAATTAGGACAATAATATTTTAGTGTTTATTCATTTACATCAAATTGTTTCCTTCTGGGGTTCACCAAAGAGAGCAAGAGAGCAAGAAAATGGGGCAGCATTTCATTACACTATATGAGAGGTGATAGTTTTGAGATTTATTCCTTGGTTGAAGAACCTGAAAAATCCACGGATAAAATCAAACTTCTCAGCAGAACACACAGAATGCTGCAGAGCTCGTCAGTCTCTGTCCACATTCTTGCTCATATTCCCATTCCACCTGACATCATAGTCATACTTGATGCTTCCCAAATCTGGTACATCCTCTCACATCTCTGTGCCTTTTGCACATTCTGTGAACACAGTTCCTGTCTGATTGTTTTTCTTAATCATGCCAATTTCTAATAATTTTGGAATTGTCATGCAAGCTTTCTTAAGCAACATCTAAACACTTTAGATAAAGTTGGATATCTCCTTCCTTGGAAATGACCCTTTTACACTCAACTGGTTTACCTCTCAGTTTCCTCTTTATAAAATGGGGGTATTGGTAGCACCAACTAGAAGTATTACAAGGATGAATACATATAGCACTTGAAGAGTTTCTGGCAAATGAATGTTTTAATTTAATTTAATTTAATTAATTTTGAAGCCAATGCCTCATATATACTTTGCAAATGCTCTACCACTGGGCTGTGCACACAGTCCTCCCTTTTATTTTTTTATTTTAAGTCAAGATCTTGCTAAATTACACAGGCTGCCTTTGGCCTCGAACTTGTGATCCTCCTGCCTCAGCCTTCCAAGTGGCTGGGATTACAGGCAAGTACCACTGTGCCTGGATGAATGTTATTTATCATTATTTTTATTGTCCATCTTTTCCATTAAACTATGAACTACTCTAGAGCAAAGAATGTTAGGAACATTGTACCCAGTAAATTGTTCCTTTTACACCCTTGTGCCAGTCATAGTATATGGCATGAAGCATGTAATAATAATGTTATTTCACCATTTAGAAGTGTGAATTCTGTTGGGAGAGGAAGTGTCATTTTGCCTACAAAGTCTCTATAGTACAATCTAGACACTGTAAGACCAATATGTTTATCCTGAAACTCCACTGGTGGATGTATATGTTTGCCATTAATACAAGAGTTTCCATAAAATAACACTAAATGGGAGAAATCTGATGGCATTAGATATAAAATTCCACAACTTTATAATTTTTCTCAGAAACAGCCTCTCTATGAATAGGTTTGTTCATCTTATTGGCTAATCTATTCCATTATTTGTATAAAATTGTGAAGAATATAATAGCTAGGAAAAACTTAGGATATGAGATTTGAATTATTTCCCATATATATTCAAACCCTAAGAAGTTAATAAAAATTATTTTAATAATAATGACTGAAACTAGATATTTATGGAAAATTTACACAAGTGTAGATAATAGCACATTTCTTAATGGCTTTGATTGCTTTGAAATGGTAGTTTTCAATAAATATTGAAATTAGGAGATAATCACTAGCATTATGTATTATTTATCAGCATTCAGATTGCAATAGGGATGCCCTTTTACACATTAACCTCCATTCAAAGAGCTTAGGGAAAAGACCTAATTCCAAATGCACCACTATTCTTCATACCTTTTTTCTTCATTATTTATTGTAGAAATGTATGCATACTCTTGGGGTAGTAAGGAAACTCATTTTTACCCAGTAATGTCTAAAATAGCTCTGAGCTAAAAATATTCTCCCTGGTACCCAATGCAAATAAGCCTACCATGCAATTTCATAGCTGATACTTTGAAAATTTTGTAAAACTTAACCTCTAAAATATTTGGGATTGTGTAGCAATAGAAATATGGGAACACTTTGTTTTATATACTGACATAAAATATTCACAAAAAAATCCCACTTGCCTGCCTTTGGGAGTACTTGCTTAGTTTTATTGCCTGAGAGAAAAATAAGTGTTTTAAAGAGAGGACATAGAATGTTTTTGATATTTTGTGACAATTAAAATTTTTACTTCAACATTTATGAGAAAAATAGTATAAATCCTAGAACTAGAACATGGTTTTGGGTTTTAAGGAGTCATTTGCAAAGGGAAAGGAGACTGGACTGAAAAAATATAACAACAAGAATTTTAAAGACTATTAATAGATTCCAACTTATAGCTGTTTGAAGGTAAAATTATAGATTTTTAAAGGTGAATTTTTGTCAAAGAAAATATTTTGAATGAATTACTTTAATAGAACTTAAATGTGGATTATTTCCTTGACTTTGGCCTATATTTCCCAAGATGTTGGTAGTAAAGACAGGTTGTAAAACCCCAGTCTCAGCAGTTAGTTCCAGACAATGTGAAGGAGAGCAAAGATGGAAGATAAATTAATTCTCAGTGAGTGACCTCATCCTCGTATCAAAGCCCACACATGGGGTACCAGGAAGGGAATGGCCTTCCTTTTTTGCAGACCATTTAGCGGGATTAACCCAATGTTAAAGATCCTGTTAGTTAATAGTTACTCACTGGTTGTAATTATATTTTTAATACACCTGGCTAAAAGAATTTATCCCAGTGTACTGTTTACTCCAGACTACAAAATTATTTTAGATTTCCTAATGCCTCTCAGGGGGCTGGGATTTGGCTCAGTGGGTAGAGCGCTGTGCTGCAGTCTCTGAGGTCCCGAGTTCAATTCCCAGCACCACAAAAACGGGAGAAGGACCTGGCAATCCACTCCCAAGGCAATCCCGAAATAGTCAGCCATTGAAAACCCTATAAGGGTCGCTATGAGTCGGATACCGACTCGACAGCACCTAACAACAACAATAACAATGCCTCTCGGGGGCTGGAATTTAGCTCAGTTGGTAGAGTGCTGCTTTGCAGTCTCTGAGGTCCTGAGTTCAATTCCCAGCACCACAAAAATAAAATAGAATAAAATAAAATAAAATAAAAAATAAACGGGAGAAGGATGTGGCAATCTACTCGTGAGGCAGTCCTAAAAGCAATCAGCCATTGAAAACCCTATAAGGGCTATTATGAGTCAGACAGGACTCCAGGGCACCTAACAACAACAATAATACCTTTCAGGGATGGGGTTTAGCTCAGTTGGTAGAGTGCTGCTCTGCACTCTCTGAGGCCGTGGGTTGGATCCCCAGCACCATAAAAACAGGAGAAGGACCTGGAAACTCACTACCAAAACAATCCTGAAACAATCTGCCACTGAAAACACTATGAATAGCAGAGAAGCACTGACATAGTACTGGGCATGGCACAGTGTTGGGGAGTGTTTACTTCTGTTGTACATAGGGTCATTTTGAGTCATATCTAAGTCTATGGCACCTAAAAACAACAACAATACCTCTCAGATGTCTTGGCCTGCCAGGAACTCTCATTATCATAATTTACCCTGTAAAACCCATTGAAGATGATCTTATAGCAATCTACCTAGATTAACCAACAATACATAGAAGTTAACCATATTTTTTCCCTTTAGAATTTCTGACTGCTGTTTGTAGGTTAGTAAATGTACATATATAATCTGCTTCAATGTGACTTTTTTTTTGGGGGGGGGAAATAATATAAGTACTATATTCAACTTGAGAATTGTCATCAAGATGGTTTTAAAGCTATCTAGAGGTTTTTTCTTTAAGGTTCTTCCTAGTGGAAATTGAAAAACATTAACAGACTATTTTCAAGCTTTTATTGGCAAAATATTGAAATATATGATAAACTTGGTGTGTGCATTGCACTAGTATAACAAGTACCTGAGGTAATCAACTGATAAAGAAAGGTTTATTTTGGCTCATAGTTTCAGACTCAAGTGCATGAGCAGTTGACCCTGTTGCTTTTAGGACTGCAGAGGGACACCCCATAATGGCAGGAGCAAGCTAGTAGAGTAAAACCACTCACATCACAGCCAGGGAGCAAAACAAGAGAAAGGAAGAGACTAGATTACCTCAATCCCTTCCAAGGGCATGTCTCCAATGACCTAAAGACTTCCTATGAGGCCATACCTCTCAAAGAATCTACTGCCTGGCAAAAGCACCAAGATGGGGACCAAGCCTTGTAAAAACATGGATATTTGGGGGACATTACAGATCCAAACTGTAGCACTGCTTAAAAATACCTTATGATAATGCTTAAAAGCAATGAATGAACTCTCTGGAATAACTGTACTAAGGTGAAATGTTCCTATTTATTTTCTTTCACAAAATAGTTGTTGTTTAAATGATTGAATACACATAACAATGAGGAACCCAGACAGGTTCTTTGGTTTATATGGCATTGATTCTAGTTTAGTTCAAAGTTCAATAGACATCTTGCTCTTTTACATTCTTTTCTCACACAAAATTCAGCATTTCCCAAGGAAATGTTAAGGCTGTTTTTATATTGGGCCTCAATTTTAATATCACTCACATCTTGATATAACTTAACTCATGTGAATTTTATGTTTTTCTTACTTAAAGGCATCAATAAAATGCATTTTAAGATTAGATGCTTTTGCCCCATAAGGTTTTCATGCATGAAAGCTGGACAACATAGCAGGAACAAAAACCTTATTATTGGCACTAGTTCAGGGCCATTACATTAACTGGCCTCATCACAAAGCACTCTTTTTCTTTTTTGTTCTTTTTTTTTCTTACACATTTAATAGTAAATGGAAGTTAGATAAAATTTTTTCTAGTGAAGCAAAAGATTTGGCTATAAGTTTTTCTTTTAATTTTCACTTAAATCTAGAACAAACCTGCTAGATAAGTATTATCTTCTCCTTTAAAAACTGAAAAGAGGTAATAACTTGTTTAAGGTAATAAGTGCCATTACTTAAATCTTTTTGAACTATTCCTCACACTTTCCTTTACTTCTTTTCTTCCCTTCTCCCCTCTTCTTCATACATATATTAAATACATATTGTGTTATTATATTTTAGATAGAAATATTTCCGAAAGGTTTGTGTGGTAAGGGCTGTGTCCCCAGTGCAGAAATATGAGAGGTGACAATTTGGGGAAGTGATCAGACATTGAGGGTTGTGACCTCATCAATAGACTAATCTATTGATGGGCTCACAATCTGATGGGTTACTGGGAGGAGATAGTAACTTATAAACTGGGTCTTACTTACCATGAGGAGTGTGCCCTAGGGGCCTATACCTTGCCTTAGTTCCCTTCTCTCTCTTTTGGCCTTTAGGAAGCCATAAGATGAACAGCTTTGCTCTCATCCCAGGACTTCAAACAATGGGGTCAAATGAGATGAAATGAAACCTCTGAAACTATTTGCCAAAATAAATCTTTCCTCCTTTCAGCTGTTTCTGTCAGGTATTTTGTAACAACAATGAAAACTTAACTAACCTATGTACTAAACATTCTTATTGCTTCCAGGTTTGGAAAGATATGGTATTTTCCCCTGCACATTGCTCAAAGAGTCCAATATTCCAAGACAAATAATAAACGACAGTGTAGTTTGATAATCAACATAGAGCTTGATAGAATTTCCCGGGAAGAGGAATAAATAGTTGACACTTTGAGGGTTGAGGAGGAAAAGTCAGGAAAATTGCATATAGGAGTTTCTATGCCACTTATAGAAAACAGTAGTAGTTTTTCAAGGCAAGAAAAGTAAACAAGATATAAAAAGACATTCAAGAAAAAAGAATTTCAGAAGCATGTTCACAGAGGCATGAGGTAGGCGAGATTTTAGAATAGCACAGGGAGTGCTTGGGCAGTATGTGAGCTTTCTGTTGTTGTGGCAAAATACCTGAGAAAAACAACTTAAAGAGGAAAGATTTCAGTCCATGGTCACTTGGCTTCATTGTTTCTGGGCCTGTGGCAAGGCATCCTGGTAGGAAGCATATGGTGGAGCAAAGCAATCTACCTCATGGTGCCCAGGAAGTTGTTGTTGTTGTTAGGTGCTGTCGAGTCAATGTCTGAATCATAGCAACCCTCATAGGGTTTTCAATGGCTGATAGTTTCGGGATTGTCTTGGGAGTGGATTGCCAGGCCCTTCTCTCATTTTTGTGATGCTGGGAATTGAACTCAGGACCTCAGAGACTGCAGCGCAGCGCTCTACCAACTGAGCTAAATTCCAGCCCAGGCCAGGAAGTAGAGGATGAAAACATGAGGTTAGGTTCCCAATATACACTTCAAGGACACACTCCCAATGACCTACTTCCTCCAGCCAGACCCCACCTCCGAGGTTTCTACAACTTCCCCGTAGCCCATTTAGCTATGAATCCATCCATGGATTACTCCATTGGTGAATTCATAGCACTCATGAGCCAGTCACCTTCAAAAAGCTCCACCTTTGAATGTTGCTGCATTGGGGACCAAGCTTTCAAAACATCAGTTTTTGTGGAGTATTTCGCACCCAAACTGTAATAAGCAGTGTAGTTGACTCATAAGAAAGAATAGAAGGAAACAGGCTGAGTGGTGTGGACCCAGCTAAGCCGTGAACACTGTGGTGATTAAGTGCAACAGAAAATGAGTGTGTAGATTATACACCTATACAATATCTTCATAGGTGTGATTATAGGGCCTAATTTAGCTCAAATTCAGTACATACTTACACCCATGAATAGAAGCTTTTCTACTTTGAGTTTCAATAACATTAATTGGGAGTTGTTGTTGTTGTTGTTGTTAGGTGCCGTCGAGTTGGTATCCAACTCATAGCGACCCTCTGTACAATAGGGGAAACACTATTGTCAGTGCTTCTCTCCTACTCACAGGGTTTTCAATGGCAGATTGATTTTTGGGAGGGGGGTTGCCATGTCCTTCTCCCAAGCCTACAGCTTCTGGTGTTCCCAGGCGGTCTCCCATCCAGGTACTAACCAGGCCTGACCTTGCTTAGCTTCCAAGATCTGACAGAATCGGATGCCACAGGGCTATGGCTGCAGGCTAATTGGGAGTATTCCTTTTTTATATTGAGTAAGTCTTCCTACACCCAATAATATCCAGGCCAAATAATTTTTCTAATTTCTCCCCATATACACTTAAGTTTAACCCCTATATATACAAAAGAGAACCATTTAAGATTTTAAACTAACATAACCAGAATTGTGTCATAGAATTGCCTTCTGTTAAAGATATTCTTTCCTCTTTGCTTTTTTTATTTTTTCCTTCCTCTCTCTCTCTCTCTCTCTCTCTCTGTGTCTCTGTCTTTCTCTCTCTCTTTTGTGGTACTGTGATTGAATGATTGAAACTAGGGCCTGTGCCTGCTAGGCAAGTACTCTATCACTAAGCTTGAATCTCATCCCTTTTTAAAAGTTCATTTTGAGGCAGGGTCTAGCTAAGTTGCCCAGGCTGGCCTTGACCTTGCCATCCTCCTGCCTCAGCCTCCTAAGTAGCTAGAACCACAGTCATACTTCATTGCACTCAGCTTATGATACTATCTTTAAGAAAATAAAGCACTTCTAGGCAAGAGAAATGGGCATCAGATTTCAAGCTCTTCTGGGGAAATACATAGCTAAGTGCTTTCAGAGAAATAAACCAATCTGTATGTGTTCCAAATTTCTAATGTGGAAATAAAATTATATGATCCAAATTTTTTTAAATTGTAAAATGTGGGAGAAACTAACTGAACTATATAAAAATGAAACAGATATAGAGCATGATTATGCCACTTAGTTTTCTGCTTAATTTTATCTCTGCAACAGTGAAGTTGAAGCTCATATTTTCTAATGATATAGGAAAACATGAAAACTTTATCTAATAACAAAGAACAAACTTTTTAGAAATATACCATAAATTTAACACCTATGAATAAAGTACTAGGGAGAGTTTGGGAATCATTTCAATTACATATTAACCAAATGGAAATATGATTTAGTTTTAATCTACAATGACATTTGTGATGACTCCTAATCCAGCACTTAACAACAACAATCATGTTATATAGTGATGCATTTATTGATATATATCTACCCATTGAATTTCAAACCACTTTGTCTTGTGGCCATACATCCAGTTACAACTATCATTAAGTAACAGGAGAAAAAAAATCCAACAGTGATAACCAATAAATCTATTCCCACTCTCCATGAATGTTCTTGTGCAAATCTTACCACTGCCCAACCTATCCAGGTGCTCTCCCCCAAACCATATCAGATGGCAAAGTGCAACCATGTGTGAAGCTACAATAGGAGCACTGTCAACACGTTCAGTTCCCTCTTAAAAATAATAATACCAACTATTAAGAAAAATACCCCAAAGAGAAAATAACACAGAAGAGATTCCAGTACATCTTTTCACATCACATTAGTGATGTTCAAGTTTTACAAAAGAATGAATTAATTCTCTAAGAGAAATCACCCGTGTTTGACTTTGACATAGATTCTTGGAGCATGGCCCAGATACACTCTAATTGCATGTTAACCTATAGACTTCTGTCTAGTAGAAAAGATAACTTTGTAAGATACTAAACAAATGTATATGAGTATTTTTAAATCCTTAAACTTCACAATTGCATAAAGTATTATTATTGTTTGCTCAGACAAACAACCTAAGGATATGAAATTCAAATTAAGTATTCTTATATGAATGGTGGTAGATTTGTTCCATTCTTTATACACATTAATTGAGCATTTACTATGTGCTAGATACTTTTCTATACATTAGAAACACAATTGGCCAAAACAGAGAAAAGTTCTTATTTTCATAAGCTTATATTTTAGTCTAGATAGGGGAGGAAGGAGAAAAACAATAAATTCACCTAATATTTAGTGGAATTTGGATTAGAATTTAGTTCTGTTTGCTTTCTAACATCATGATCTTAACCATTTCAGTATAAAATTAGAAGTGTTATTGACATAGGGAAATTCATATTAAAAATCTAGGTTACTACATTTATCAGTTGATTTTCCCATTTTCTCTAGACAGATCACCTCAACTTCCAAAAAAGAAACTATCAAGGGAAATTATTTTACTACTTTATCCCAAATGTACTAAAATCATGTTGAAATATCTGATCTCGGAAAGTGATCTTGGAAAGGACTGTGCACAATTAATAGGCAACAATGTGTTGTATTCTTGAAAGTTGCTAATAAAGGAGCGTTTAAGTGTTTGTACCACAAAAAATAAAAGTATGTGATGTAATTCAGTTCAGGTTAGTAAACTGGGTTAGCCATTCCACATTGCATACAGATTTCAAACATGTTGTACACAATAAATATGCATAATTTGATTTGTCAATTAAAATAATTAATTTGAAGAACTGAACACAATCTCATAGACAAAGTGAGGCTCTGCCTTCCTGGACTGGAGTTAAGAATCTTCTTTCTTGTCAGTATCTTCCATTAGAAAAGGGGAAGGAAAGTGTGCTCTCATTTTTCTGTTTTATATTCCTAATTTTTTTCTGTCCCTTTTCATTCTCTAAGTGAGACTAGGATATAGACAATCTCTTAAAAGTCTTCTTCTAAAATAAACACAATTTGTCTCTAATGTGAGCTAGTATAATTAGACCACTGGAAACAAAATTGTAATTACTACTACTCATACACAATGAGCTTGAAAGTGTTTCTGTAATCTAGGATACAATCCTGAAAAGTAATTTGGTTTGCCTTGGAAAAAATAAAATAGAACAGGTTTTGCATTACTGCTCATGTCTCAGCATCTTCAAAGGATTGGAAAAAATTCCTAATTCTTCTCTTTACCTAATTTTATCTATGGTCTTAGTCAAAATATTGGCCCATAGCCAAATATGGCCATTAAAATTTTTGGAAGGTTCAGAATATCAAATCTACCCACAAAGTATAATTATTTGTCAGTCATTGAGATTATTGGAAAACATTTCTCTTTAAGATTTGAAATCCCAGAAATCCCAGAAAATCCCAAGAATATAATAGTATTTTTAAAGTGTAAATTAGTTTCACATGAACCACTTCTCAAAGTCATTACTTTGGGCAAAATACATGTGGGCTAACAGCTTATTCCCAGCACTGCAAAAATGGGAGAAGGACCTGGCAATCCACTCCCAAGGCAATCCCGAAACAGTCAGCCATTGAAAACCCTATGAGGGTTGCTATGAGTCGGACACTGACTCGACAGCACCTAACAACAACAACAACAGCTTATGAAATATTTGCAAATGCAACTCACGTTGTACCCATACCATTGGACTTAAGATTTCTTCATAGCTTAGAGTCATGCTATTGCTGAGGAGCAAGAGCAAAACAAAACATATAAAGAGAAAACAACATAAGAACAGTCTTTTGTGATGTCATCCTACATTTAAACAAACAAATAGAAAAGGCAGAGCTAAATATCTAGGCTGTGAATTCCAGATCCTGGTTGTTACTAAAAATTGTCATCCTCTCTACACAGTATGGAAAGAAAGTTGCAGACATGCACCCCTGCAGAAGAAAAGCACCAGCCTCAGTCTCCAAGTCTATAAAAATGTGAGGAAGGAGGAATGGTTTCACCCAAGCTTCACACCAAATCAAATTATGAAAAGGTTTAATTTTTCACCACCTTTATAATAATACAGTTTTTTCCATAGTGAACATACTTGAATTCAAAGTCTAATTTTCCTCATTAATTTACATTTGTTCTAACATAAAATAACATCAGATAACATTTATTTAATTTCCTAGTGCTTTTACAGGACTGATTAAAAACTTAACACTATATTTCCTTTTTTTCAGTCTTTTCATGGTCTCTTTTTTAAAAATCCAGGAAAAAAAAATGTTTCCCTTGGAGTCCTAATAGTATATTTTGCAAAACGAGTGAATACAGCTGCTCATTTATTTTTCAGATCTCTCTGATGCAGAAATGTTTCAAAGGGATAAATTACAGGAAGAATTCTAATTTAACTATTTGCAAAGTACTACACTTTTGCCAAAACTGATTGAACTTCAAAGCTTCCCCAAAAGATCATACATAATTTATTTTAGAGGAAGAAAACAATAAAATCCAAGACAAGGCCTGGAACAATAGTATTTTAAATAAGCGGCAGTGACAAGCAAAGTACTTGCTTGGAGATAAATACACTGTTTGTCAAACTATTTTTTTTTAATTTATAAGTCTGGTGATATTAGAGGATCGAAGATTACAAGAACATTTCTTGTAGAGTGGAGAAAAGAGCAAGCAATTCAGTATGATTGGCATCCCCTTTTTCTTTTTAAAAACTGCATTTGTTTCTTAATAATACATTCTAAGCACAGATTTTTAATTGGTTTTTGACCTACATATTATTATGAGTTGATTAACAATTCCCTAATCAAGGCTGCATGGCATTCATGTGAGTTCAATAATTCAGCAATCCATCTGGGAGATGTAATGGGACCCAGGGTTCTGGTCAACACTCAGTGACTGCTTAAAGCACTAGAATACTTTGTGCCCAAATTGCACTCAAATTCCTTCATAAAGAGTCAGCAAGACTCCACAATGCCTTTATTGCTATACTTTCTAGATGAAAAGAAACTCTTGTATGAGGATGAGAAAAGAGAGCCGTTTGTATTGTCTAGACAAATCTATATGTGAAATGTTAAAAAATAAGTATAAAATGGGAACATTTAATAATGGATACCTTCTTTGTTGTAGGTGCCTAAGAATGAACTATACCAAAATAAAATTCCTTAGAAGTATTGGACTTCTAACAATTGGAGGTGCTCATTAAAGATTAATTTTTTTGATTAAAATGACACAAATTAATTTCACATGTTTTACCCAAACTGACAAAATCAGCACGAAATTAACCTGTGTGATTTGTCACAGAGTGCTTGTTTCAATCTGCCACATAAAAAAAAAGATTAATTTGAAGAAGAATGTATAATTTAGAAAGTTCTAGGTACGTAGAAAATGCAAGGTACCTAGCCTGTTTTTTCCCAATATTGGGCATTGAATTCAGGGCTTCACATATGCTAGGAAAGTGCTCTACCAATGAGCTGCAACCTCAGCCCCCTTTTTATATTTTATTTTGAGAGAGGCTATCTTTAAGGTGTAAAAGGCGTCTCTGGCCTTCAACTTGTGATCCTCTTATCAGTCTCCCAAGTTGCTGGGATTACAGGAATGTACTTTTGTGCTGGCTGGAAAAGTATATATTTATTTAATTTTAATTTTAATTTTTAATTTTTTGGTTTATTGAGACATGGTCTTGCTAGGTAGCCCAGGTTAGCCTGGAACTCACTATGTAACCCAGACTGGCCTCAAACTGGAAATTCTCTTGCTTTAGCCTCCAAGTGGTGAGATGACATGTGCATACACAACCATGCCTAGCAAAAAGAATGTGTTAAAAAGGGACATGGTTGTGTCGATCCATAAATGCTGCTTGTTGTCTACATTTTATTATATTATATTTACTTATTTATTATATTTTATGTCATATAATTTATGTGGCCTTAGTTTGCAGTTGTACCACAATGGTGTCCCATCCTGTCAGATCTCAGAAGCTAAGAAGGGTCGGACCTGGTTATTACTTGGATGGGAGGCTCCCTGGGAACAGCAGGTGCTGTAGACTTGGGAGACAGACTGGCAGGCCACTCCCAAAAGACAATCAGCCATTGGAATCCCTATGAATAGCAGAGAAGCAGTAACAATACTGTTTCGCCTGCTGTACATAGGGTCCCTATGAGTCTGACACCGACTCCATGGCACCTAACAACAACAACATGTACTCTTATATTTTTAACATATACATTGAATATTTTACAATATTATGTATTAAATTTATTATCTTCAAGAAATATGACTTTTCCCATGTAATTTCTTAAATACATTTAGGGAATTTCAGAGATCCTTTTAATATTTTATCTAAAAGTCATATTTTCCAAAATGTTGACCCCCAAAGGAAACTTCTATGAAACAAAATCCCTTTAGTCACTGACTTACATTTTAAAAATGTGGTAGCATTTCTTTATGACCTTTAAATTAATACACAATTTATTCATGTTTGGCAAAGACAATATGTATACAAATGCAGTAGAGGCTGCACGCTGAGTACCACAATCTATTCTTTCCTTTTCTGTGAACACATGCTTAAAGTACAAATTACAGTTGAGAATCTTTATGTGACCATTTCCCCTAGGGAAGGGGGTTGGAAATGTTGCTTACCACTTTGAGATCTGGTCTTTAACACTGTGGTTTACCTCTGACACTCTATCTCTTTCCTTGAGTCTGGATCCCATGTCAATGTCCCATTGGCTAAGTAGATGATGACAGTCCCCTGACTAATACCCTAACACAAGGGATGGAAACTTTGTTCCTGAATAATGTCATACAGTAGACTCACCCACAGACTTAAGTCCTCACATTAGAATATAAAACAAGAGAGACATATACTCTTCCTTAAACAAATAAACTAGTGTTAAATCTCCTTGTTAAAGGAGTCTAGCTTTGTTCTAGATGATATGGTCCAGATAACCCATGATAGTCTTAGAGCTCTCCTTGGTAGATTGTTTTGTTCCTTAGGTGCACTTCCTTGAAACATATATTTCTCTCTATCTTTGATACCTCAGCTGTAAAATAATCCAAATGTTCTCCATAGAATATTGCATTTCTAAAATATGGACAACACTTGACTGATGTTGCAGCTCCTTGGAGGAATTTTTTTTTGTGTGTTTGGGGTAACTGTATTAGAGAGGACTCTCGGAAATTTGCACTTGATTTCCTACAGACCACCTCCTACATGCACTTTCCCTTTGCTGATATGTCTTTGTAACCCCTTGCTGCAAAACTAAACAAACAAACAATAAGATTATAAGAGCTATAAGGATCTCTGAGTCTTGTGTGTCCTTCTAGCTTATCTCTATGTCTGGGCATCATCCAGCAGACCTATTCTGCTCAGAATTTCTTTTGATATAGTGAATTAGCATTATTGATCCAATCTCCATCTTTGACTTGATTGGTAGTAGGCTAAGTTCCAATAGTATTGTACATTCTGGGCAGGTTTTCATTATTGGCTTATGCTATTCTCAGAAGCTCCATGTATCTGTCAGCTTGCTGTGGTGTGGGGACTTGGCTATTGTAGTGATGCTGAAAACTATGCTACTAGCAATTCAGATACCATCAGGGCTATCCATGATGGACAGGATTCAGCTGAGCTTTCAGACTAAGGCAGACTAGGGAGAAGGACCTGGCAGCCCACTCCTGAAACAATTAGCTACTGAAAATCCTATGAATAGTAGAGAAGCACTGTCAAATATACTGTCAGAAAATGAGCCCCTCAGCTGGAAGATATTGAAGAAACAAATGGGGAAGAGTTGCCTCCTCAAAGTAGAGTCAACCTTAATGACTGGAATGGAGTAAAGCCCCTAGGACCTTCTTTTTGCAGATGTAGCATGACTCAAAATAAGAAGAAATAGTGGCTGCAAAAATGGGCTCAAATGAGAAAAGATCTTGTGCATGGCACAGTGTTGGGTACAGTTTCATTCTGTTGTACAATAGGGTCACTATGAGTCAGATTCAATTTGAAGGCACCCCATAACAACAACAATTCTCAGAGAGATGGAAGATTCAAGAAGCTAGCACTTTGGAGTCCTCAGAAATAAATGATTACCCTGGTGTAGATGAAACAAGCTTCCAAATGTAAAACTGTCTTGAAGTCCCTTAGTAACTATAAGGAATTGGATCAGCTAGTTGGAGAAATAATCCATATGACAGATTTTGGTTTACAACTATTCTATAACTCCAATCAACAGAGCTTGAAGCAAATATAGGCCAGCAAATTGGAGAGCAAGTTGGAGTAACTTGTATAAAGGTTACTGACCTTGAAGTTGATGAATTACAGATTTAAGTGCCACAGAAGGCCCTGGAATTATCATCTGTAGTGCACTCATAATGATATTTATGTATTTATGTGTACTTTCTTTAATAAATCATAATTTAAATAATTATAATAAATAAAGTAGAATACATACAACTCAACAATTATTTTTAGGGCATTATGCCTAGGAGACACATATATAAATATAATTTCTGTCAGCATAAAATGGGAGTGAGATATGTATAAAAATTATCTCTGACATACGTCTGTGAATAGTTGTTGTTGTTGTTAGGTGCCGTTGAGTCGGTATCCAACTCATAGCAACCCTCTGTACAACAGGCGAAATACTATTGTCAGTGCATCTCTGCTATTCATAGGGTTTTCAATGGCAGTTTGATTTTTGAGAGGGGGTTGCCAGGTCCTTCTCCCAAGCCTACAGCTTCTGGTGTTCCCAGGTGGTCTCCCATCCAGGTATTAACCAGGCCCGACCCTGCTTAGCTTCTGAGATCTGACGCGGTTGGATGCCACAGGGCTACAACTGCAGGCATCTGTGAATAATAAGTGGTAATAAAAAAGAAAAACATTAGAAATTTATTTTTAAAAGACCACATATAGCCAAAACACTCTTAAGCTACTAAAGTAGTGCATGTGGGATCACAATCCCTGACTTTAAACTATACTGCAAGTTTATAGTAGCAAAAATAGCTTAGCACTGGTATAAAAATAGGCCTGAAGGCCAGTGGAACAGAATTGAGGACCCAGAGATATACCAACACATCTATAGACAACTGATCTTTGACAGAGAAGATAAGCAGGCAAATTGGAGAAAAGATAACCTCCTCAACAAATGGTGCTAGGAAACTTGGATTTCCACCTGTAGAAAAATGAAAACAGACCTGCACGTCTCAATCTGGACAAGAGTTAACTCAAAATGGATAAAATACCTCAACATAAAACCAGAAACTGTGAAATTACTAGCGAAGAAAAGAAAGGCAACATGCTCCAAGATATAGACATAAGAAAGCATTTCCCTAATAAGACTCCAATTGCTCAGGAAATTGCAATGAGAATAGAAAAATGGGATTACATTAAATTAAAAGGCTTCTATACAGTTAAGGAAAAATCAACATAGTTAAGGAAAACCTCACTGAATGTGAAAAAGACCTTCACTTCCTACATATCTGACAGAAGACTAGAATTTCTAGAATTTACAAAGAACTCAAGGAAGCAATTCCCAAGACAACAAATAATCCAATAGAAAGTGGGTGCAGGACATGAATTTTTCAAATGAAGAAGTTCATAAGGCCAACAAGTACATGAAAAATGCTTAATATCCCTAGCCATTAGGGAAATGCAAATAAAACCAACTCTGAGATTCCACTATACTCCAGTAAGAATGGCCAAGATCAACAAAACAAATAATAACAAGTGCTGGTGAGGTTGTGGAGAAAAAGGAACTCTCTTATACTGTTGGTGAGACTGAAAATTGGTTCAACCACTTTGGAAAACAATACGGAGATACCTCAGAAAACTAAAAGTAGAACTGCCATATGACTTAGCTATACTGCTAGTGGGAATAAAACAAAGGGAAATGAGTAATCATATCACAGAGACACATGCATCTTCATATTCAGTGCAGCACTTTTCACAATAGCAAAGATATGGAACCAGGCAATGTGCCTACCAAAAGAAGAATGGATAAAAAACACTATAGTATATATACACAATGGAATACTATTTAGCAATAAAAAATGAAATAATGTCATTTGTAACAAAATGGATAGAATTGGAGAATATCATCTTAAGCCAATGAAAACAAACTCAAAAAGAAAAATACCATATGTTCTCACTCATATGTGGGAAATGAATCATACATAAAAGAAAAAATCCTGTACATAAATTGATATATTAAAAATGCACAATTAAACTTAGCATAGAAGGGGCAATATAAAGAGTAGAAAGAAGGAGGGAAGGAACTAGAAGACAGAAGATTGGAGAAGCTGGGATGGGGAGGAGGGTCAATGTGGAGGGATGAATTGTGAAAAGACAATCTCAAAGTAAACAGCAGAACTTTATGAGTATATTGGAAAAATAGGGGAATATAATCCAAATAAACATTTGAGTTTTACTCCATAGACAGCACCAAACAACACAACAACATATTAGCTAGAAGGCTCCATAATCTTTGTGCATTGATGAAAGTGTTGCCTGAAGTGATGTAAAGGATGCATAATGGAAAATTCCAATGCTGTATTACTCTGTACCCCATCATTTGCTAGTAAAGGTGAAAAAGGAAAATATTTCTAGTTTATTTAGTTTATAGAAAATGCCAAAAGAAATTTCTGGGTCTATTTCTTTCACCCTGATTTACACATTTCCAAATTTCTCCCTCATAAATTTAGCCTCTTACATTCAGCTAAATTCCTCTTTTGTCTGCATGTTAATAAAATCTACCCATTGCTCTAGGAAAAGCTGTGGCAAAAGATCTCTTTAGAGTATTGAAAAGCAAAGATGTCACATTGAAGACGAAGGTGCATCTGACTCATGCCATGGAATTTTCAGTGGCATCATATGGTTGTGAAAGCTGGACATTGAACAAGAGAGACAGAAAAAGAATTGATGCTTTTGAGTTGTGGTGCTGGAGACATCTATTGAATATACCATGGACTGCCAAAAGAACCAACAAATCTGTCCCAGAAGAAGTGCAACCAGAGTGCTCCTTGGAAGCAAAAATGGCCAAACTGCGACTTACATATTTTGGACATGTAGTCAGGAGAGGTCAATCCCTGGAGAAGGACATCATGTTTGGAAGAGTGGCAGGTCAATGCAAAAGAGGAAAACCCTCCACCAGATGGATTGACACAGTGTCTGCAACAATGGGCTTAAACATAAATAAGATCATTTGCCTGGCACAGAATCAGTAAGTGTTTCGATCTGCTGTATATAGGGTCGTTATGAGTCGGACTCAACTTGATGGCACCTAACAACAACAACAACAACAACAACAACATATTAATATATTAACATAAAATATTTATCTTGACATTTTCAAGTAATTATTTAAAATACACATAAGGGCATCTTAATACATTTTAATAACTACATAATGCCTGTATAAGATACATGAGTGAGCAATATTTGCTTCTTGCCCTTTGGAATTTTGCCTTTAGAAGGAATAGCTAACTGTATTACAACAAAATAAGTTTAGTATTGGACAAAAAATAAGAAGATAAGGAGATAAATTCAAGACATGTTAGAAAAAATCTTTCAAAATCCTATTGGCTAAAAGAAGACAGATTTAAGTTTTTACTGAGTCTTTGGATTGTAAGTGAATTGCTGATTTTTGAGAAAGGTATTTCATTTGAGTAATTGGGACAAGAGCCATACTGCAATAGATTACAGTGAAAGGGTGGTAAGGAAGAAAAAAGTACTAAGTATATTTTTAAAATTTGGTGATAAACAGGAAAAGTTATAAGATCACTGGTAGAAGAGTTCAGGGTCAAGGTTAGGCTGCTTTCATTTTTAGATAAATTTGAATATGCTTCTGGTCAGATAAAGAGCCAATGGACAGCAAAGGATGAAAGGCAAAAGAAACACTGGGAAACTTCTTTTAGTGGTGCAAAAATAAATAATTTCCACTGCAAACAAGTAATAAAATTAAGGAAGAAATAATTTCAAATAAATTGCTGGCCTGGTTACCTATAAAAAAGATAATCAACATCAAAAACATGAAAAATTTAGAAGACTATAGCACACATAAGACCATAGCATACAGAAGATTATATGATATGTTCAAATATCCTAGAATTCCCCGAAGTATAAGTAAACTATAAGATTGTATTTTTGAAAAAAAAAATCCATTCACAGATTTTTCAAAGACATTTGAAAAAATTGTATGGATTTGAAAGGTTGACAGTGATAGGACAAAAATTCAAGGAAATGTAAGAGTTTAATAGTAATAACAAGTGACATATATATTCCTTGTGTGTGAACTTTGCACCCCATTTTCTAGTTCAACAGGCCAGAATCATCAACATCATTTTTTACAACTTCTGCTTTACATGTGAGTCATAAATCCTGATGTTAATGTCTCTTAAATTCATCTCAATTTTGTACTCTTCTCTTTATTCATAAAATTCCCTTATTAGGGCCTCTTACTGAGGTAACTGCAGCTCCTTTCTTGCTTTCAGTCCTATGTCCTTCAATCCACTTATCTATGAGGGTGACAAACTAATCCCTACGTCATTACCCTGATTACCAATCCACTCACAACCACCAATAACCTACTTTGCCTTCAGGTTAAATTCCAAACTGAATAATATGCTTTGATTTTCAGCCCCTGCATTTCTATGTATTTAGTGTAAAGTGCTGTTGAGTCGGGTTTGACTCAGCCACCCTCATAGGGTTTTCACTGGCTGATTGTTTTAGGATTGCCTCAGGAGTGGATTGCCACATCCTTCTCCCATTTGTGCAGTGCTATGCCTTGCCTAATCTGTACAGGATTTGTCCTATGGTAAATTCTGTTCCACATTTGTGTTTTATACTAGGTTCAGTTCCTAAAACACATCACATAATGTTTAAATTTCAGCCTTTTGCCAGGTTCTTCTGTCTATCTACAACACTTTTAACAGTCTTAACACTCTTAAACTAGCCCTTAACCTAAGTTTCCCCATCTCTCTGTAACCTGAACTCTCTGGAATTAATCTTTGATTTCTTGTGGTTAGATACCATTGAATCAGCTCCGACTCATAGCAACAACCCTATGTTCAAGAGAATTAAATATGTCCCAATTCTGTGCCACACACACAATCTTTTTGTGCTTAAGTCCATTGTTGCAACCACTGTGTCACTGTGTTGAAGATTTTCCTTTTTTTTTTGTTGATTGGCCATGTCTGAAACATGATTTCCTTCACCAGGGATTGGTCTTTCCTGACTACATGTCCAAAATATGTAAGAAGCAGTCTAGCCATCCTTGCTTCCAAGGATCACTCTGATTGCACTTCTAGGACAGATCTGTTGGTTCTATTACGGTCAACAGTATATTCAATATTTGTCTCTGGCACCCTAATTCAAAAGCATCAATACTTTTCCAGTCTCCCTTATTCAATGTCTAGCCTTCACAATCATATGATGCAACTGAAAATATTATGGCATGAGTCAGGTGGACCTTTGGCTTCATGTGACATCTTTACTTTTCAACACTTTAAAGAGATCCTATGCCACAGCTTTTCCCAAGGCAATATGTCTTCTGATGTCTTCACTGCTACTTCTGTGGATGTTGGCTGTAGAATCAAGTAAAACAAAATCTCAGTCTTTTCTCCATTTATTGTGAAGTTGCATACTGACCCAGTTTTAAGGATTTTTGTTCTGTTGATGTTGAGGTGTAATCCATACTAAAGGATGTGTCTTTTGATCTTCATCACTAAAGGTCTCAAATCCTCTTTACTTTCAGCAAACAAAGTTGTGTCATCTCCATAATGAGGGTGTCAATGGGTCTTCCTCTATTGATGATGCTTCTATCTTCTTCATAAACTCCAGCTTCATGGATTATTACCTCAGCATACCGATTGAAGAGGAATGGTGGAAGGATACAACCCTGACACACACCTTTCTTGACCTGAAACCAGACAGTGTTTCCTTTTCCTTTTTGAACAACTGCCTCCAGGTCTATATACAGATTCCTCATCAATACAGTTAAGTGCTGCCATATTCTCATTCTTTACAATGTTACCCAAAAGTTGTTATGATCAACACAGTCAAATGCCTTTGCATAGTCAATAAAATGTAGATAGATATCTTCCTTGTATTCCTTGGTTTTGGCTAATATCCATCTAACATCAACAATGATGTCCCTAGTTGCACGCCCTCTTCGGAAACCAGCTTGATTTTCCTCAGCTGCCTATCTGTGTACTGCTAAAGTCACTTTTGAGTTATCTTTACCAAAATTTTGCTTGTGTGCAATATTAATGATATCGTTCTATAATTTCCACATTCAATTGGATCTGTTTTCTTGGGAATAGGTACAAATATGGATCTCTTCCAGTCACTTGGCCAGGTATTTGTTTTCCAAATCTCTTGGCATAAACAAGTGAGCACCTCCAGGGCTGCATCTGTTTGTTGAAACATCTCAATTGGTATTCTATCAATTCCTGGAGCCTTGTATTTTGCCAGCTCCTTCAAGGCAATTTCCACATGTTCCTTCAGTACCATTGGTTCCTAAGCATATGCTAGCTATTGAAATGGCTGGTCATCCACCAATTCTTATTTGTATAATGACTCTGTGTATTCCTCCCATCTTCTTTCGATGTTTCCTACATCATTTAATATTTTCCTTGTAGAATCCTTCATTATTTCCAGTTGAGGCTTGAATTTTTTCTTCAATTCCTTAAGTTTGAGAAAAACAGAGTGTTTCTTCCCTTTGATTTTCTATCTTCAGCTCTTTGCACATCATTACAATATTTGATTTTGTCTTCTGGAGCTGTGCTTTGAAATATTCTGTTTAGTTCTTTAACTTCATCATTTCTTCCTTTTACTTTACTCAACCAATGTTCAAGGGAAAGTTTTAGAGTCTCTTTTGACATCTAATTTGGTCTTTCCTTTCTTTCCTGTCTTTTTAATCACTTTTTCTTTTCCTCATGATTGTTGTCCTTGATGTTATTGCACAACTCATGTAGTCTTCAATCATTAATGTCTAATGCATCAAACCTGTTCTTGAAGTGGTCTCTGAACTCAGATGGGATATACTCAAGGTCACACCTTGGCTCTCTTACACTTTTTCTAATTTTCTTCAGTGTCACTTTGAACCTGCATGTGAGCAGTTGATGTTCTGATCCACAATCAGTACCTTGTTTTGTTCTGACTTTTGATATTGAGATTTTTCATTATCTCCTTCCATAAATGTTGTCAGTTTGGTTCCTGCATCTTCTATTTGGAGAATTCCATATGTAGAGTTGCCATTTATCCTGGTGAAAAAATGTATTTGTAATGAAAAGGTCATTGGTCTGACAATTTCTATCATGCAAACTCCAGCATAGTTTCTGTCATCAAGGCCATATTTTCCAACTACTGAGATTTCTTCTTTGTTTCCAACATTTTCATGCTAGTCACCAGTGATTATCAGCACATTTTGATTGCATGTTTGATCTATTTTAGACTATGACTAATCTTTCTGTTTTAGCGTAGTCATCCCTTAGCCCATAAGCCTTTGCTTGCCTGGTGGGCTTTATCTCAGTTGGTAGAATGCTGCTCTGGGCTCTTTGAAGACCTGGGTTTAATAACTAGCACTGCAAAAATGGGAGAGGGACCTGGCATTTGGCTTCCAAAAACAATCCCCAAACAATCAGCTACTAAAAACCCTATGAATATCAGAGAAGCACTGACATAGTGCCAAGCATGGGACAGTATCAAGGAGTGTTTCATTCTGTTGTACATAGGGTAGTTACTAGTTAGGTCCAACTCAAGGTTACCTAACATCAACAACAAATATAAGTCAAGTGCATACTAATGTTATAATTGCATTTATTGCTCCTAATTTAAATCCCTTCCTTTAGGTCTATATCTCTCACTATACTGTAAGCAATAAGATTAAGTAATGTGTTTATCACTGTCAGCATTTGATAATTGTTTGCTGAACATATTATAATAATTGAGTTATTTATTAACTTCTTAAGATCAATACAAGAAAACCTTTGGGATAATAATGATAAAAATGTTTATCACTAGATAGTACTAGTCACAGTGTTACACCTTTGGCTTAGTCTACATTTGATGTTAAATTTTGGCATAGTCTTTCTTTGTGTTGATTAAAAGCAGAAAGGGGATAGATCCTAACCTGTTTCCTCTTAACTTGACAAGGTGTTAGGTGTTAAGTTATTTTGAGATACTAGTGAATGTCTTTAAGTTCCATCTACATGACATTCTAGTAAAAAAAAAAAAAGAATTTCATGTTAAACTTGTACTTATTTTTTTCATTTCAGAATTACCTAGCTTTTATAAAAGTGTTAAAAAACAGGAAATCAGAACTATAGAAATTTTCATGATCCTGAGCTAATCTCCATGAAAATCAGGTTGGAAGGTTTTTAAGGAAATGAAAGCAACAAACAAGGATTTCCTAGTCAGAGATAACATAAAATCTTTTGATCTGACACTCCAAATGCATGAGAAATTGGTGAGAGGAAATGAAAAATTCAAACAACAAAACATACACTGCTATAGTCCAGCCTGCCTACCAACAATTTGCATTCATGAAAATTTTATATTTCATAGCATGACTGTGAAATTTAATTAAAAACAATTATAAACACAGCTCCTTGAGGCTACTGAGGATTTTACAGTTCGATTCTTTATTTTTGAAACATTTTATTCTTGTAAAATAAAAACCATGCATCAGTAATGGTCATGTCTCTGGATCTGACTTGACAAGAACTGATGCTTGTCTGTTTCAAATATAAATCCTGATAAGCTAAGTCTAGATAGAATGACCTAGTTCCTTTGACCTGAGATGCAGTTAATATATGAAGTGAATAAACTGCAAATTGTCCTTAGGATTCCATATTTGGTCTTTCTGGTGACTCATTTCAGATGAAACTCCAAAAGGAATGTAGAAAATGAGATGTCTTCAGCACCACCAGAGTATTATTATGTAAGGCAATAGCTGAATGAACCAGGAATCCAAGTAAATAAATAAATAAACAAATAAATAAATAAATGCCAGGTGCAATAAGAAAAAAGCATTTTAGGACCAGAGAAGCTCTAATATAAATATAGGTCCATTCATTCTTTGTAGGGCACTGCCTAGAGAGGCAGTTCACCCCAGGGCCTATCTAGGCTCCCTTGGAGGACTGAGGCTTGTTCCCCAGGTAGTCACCTTTGCCCTACATCCTGGAACTCAGGGTCATTGAGCTCCTGAAGATGGCTCTGGCATCTATTCCCTTGCCTCCGGCCCCTCAACACCGATTGGCTGTTTCCAAACCCCTGAACGGCTCCTGATTGGACTGTTTGGGAACCACCCCTGATTGGCTACTTCTACAAAACAAAATTTGAATATCCCCTCTGATTGGCTGAAACCTGTATGAGGTGACTGCCTCTGATTGGTCCCCGGCAAGCCCCAGAAGAGTATATAAGGGCGGTACACAGAGCAGTCTGGGCCCATTCCATCGACCAGGACAGACAAGGAAGAAATAAAGAGCTGTTGGAGCAGAGCACTTGGAGTCTTCATTGGGAAGAAAAGAAGCAAGGAGCTGCTGTGGGCAGAAGACTCTGAGCCTGCCTTTCTCAAGGCTTCTCAGAGCAGCCGTGGGCATAAGCCTCCTTTCCAGGTGGCACGGCTCCTGGGTGCCCAGCTTCCCCTCACCAGAAGACAGGTCTTTGGGTGCTGGTTCCTGCTCATGGCCAGAGCGAGTCCAGCGGCAGGGCGACACCCCACAATTCTTCAGTTTTCACTTTGTTTTTCTGTTTTCTTCAGATCCCAAAGTAAACCTACATCCCCAACTATCAATGAATAAAATGAAAATGTGATCTAGTTTGTTTCCACAGTATTATTTGTGAAAAAACTACAGTGCTTCCCTTCCTTCTAACATTATCTTAGATTTTCCGGGAAGAAGGGAAAAAGCTGGATTCTGCTTCCTACACTCACCACCTAAAATCAATGATACCTGTGGAAATGTAAATGATTTCTTTTTATTTGTTAAACTCAACACTTTAGCCAGGAGGATATCAGACATAAATGCAGTTTTATAGTCTCTTCTAAGGAAGTGGTTAGTCAAATATCATGTACATCAAGTATCTCTCTGGTTCGTGGATGTCCCCGGAACATGGAAAATAAGTGTCCTGATCACACGTTGCTTCTCCAAATGTGCATTGGGAATAGTTTTTCCTTTTCTTTACTTCCCCATTGAAAGCGTCTTTTTCTTGTCATTATATGCTGAACCCCAGGAGATTAGGACAATGGAAGGTTATAACATGCTTTTGGAACTTGGACGTAATAAAGGTAGGAGCTAATTTTCTGAAAGCTTTAAAAACAATATGACCAGATACTCCCTGGTACATCTTTGCAAACAAGATCCTAACACAGTGGTTTGTAATTCATTATACATAATATATATATATATATATATATATATATATATATATATATATATATATATATATATAGTATTCTGGGTTCCTAGAATATTTCATATCACTGTAAAGAGGAAAAAATTGAAGACAAACAGATGAAACTCTTGTCTTTTTGCATTGTGACTGCTGAGCTGTTGGTAATCTTCAGAGGTATAGATGAATGCAAACAAAATCTTTATAATCTGTGCCTTTGGAGTACCAATTAAATTATAAAATATTCTTTTAATGTTATTATCAACATGTACACAAAGGATTCCCAAGGAGCCTGATTTTTAGATTATATTATTCCTCAGTGTTAGGATATAGGGTTATACTGAATATATGATGCAACCAAACCTTAAGTACAAATATGTTTAGAAGAGTACATTTATCTTAGGTTTTCTTAATATCAAGTTGGGGGATATTATATACCATTTTGAATATTCACAGTATCTCACTTTATTTTGTTTATCTCTTGGCAACATTTTAGTCCTTTTAAAAGTAAGCAATATCTTTTAAGAAACCAATGTGTAGGTTAGTGGGAAGACCAGAGTTGTGAGTTTCAGACTGGAGACTGTCATCAGTTAGAGTGGACTTGATTTGTCATATTTCCTTCTGAGCATTTCCACAACTGAAAACTGGAAGGTTAATGAGCTTATGTGATTCGAGGTACTCAAATATGTTATCTATTTGAATGAGCTAATGAATATGTATATTGAGTAGGAAACTTTTATATAAAAATAGCAGATAAGAGCAGTGACAATGAACTAGATGCTGAAAGAAAGCATCAAAAAAGTATTTCTTGACAGTAGCCATAGTACCCTGGCATCCTATCCTGTCTGAACTTAGAAGTTAAGTGGGGTCAGCCTGGTTAGTAGTTGGATGGGAGATTGCCTGGGAATACCACATGCTGCAGGCAGCCCACTCCCTAAACCATTCACCATTGAAAACTCTAGGAATAACAGAAAAGCACTGAGAATAGTTCCGGGCATCATCCAGTATTGAGTAGTGTTTCATCTGTTGGACATAGGATCACTATGGGTCAGATGTGACTCAATGGCAACTAACAACAACAACCTTTAATTTTGTGGTTATGCTGAGAGATCCCAGGGGCAGGATTTGATTTTACAATGAGTGAGAACGACACTCTAAAGATGTATAACTCTCTCAAAGTTACAAAAACAAAAAAGATTACTCCAGAAAGCAGAGTAAAAGCCATCTTCAGACTTCCAAAGGAAGTGTATGCCCAGCCCTTAACTGTCAGTCTGCATAAGGTAGGTAATTCTTACCAAAATCATTATTTAAGAAAATATGGCATTGATCCTACACAAGAAGTCCCCCAGGTATGTGTCAGTTTGTACCATGCAGGCTTTCATGTTGCTGTGAAGCTGAAAGCTACATCACTGATATTTCAGATGCCAGGAGGGCCACCCATGGTGGACAGGTTTCAGTTGATTTTCCAGACTAAAACCTACTCCAGAAACAATCAGGCATTGAGAACCCTATGAATAGCAGAGAAGCACTGTCAGATTTAGCTTGTCAAAAATGAGCCCTCCAGGCTGGAAGGCATTCAAAAGACAATTGGGGAAGTGTTGTCTCCTCCAAGTAGAGTCAATCTTAATGATTGGATAGAGTAAAACCATGGGATTTACTTTTGCTGACATATGCCACAACTCAAAATGAGAACAAACACTGCAGCTACAATAATGGGATCAAATACAAAATGATCATGTGCACTGTATAGTGTTGGGTAGTGTTTCATTCTGTTGTACATAGGACCACTGGGCGTAGGACTTGACTTGATGGCACCTAACTACAACTAACAATATAATTGTTCATAAATTTTAGATAGATTGACTTGGATGAACATTGACAGAACATTAGCTGATTTTACTGATGTCTGGATTAGTGTGGAGAGTGTAGGTGTTTGGCTTGCTGGGTTATGAGACTTCTATTTAAAACTTTGGAAAAGGGGACAGAGGTTTTGGGGTTTAACTCTGAAGATGTCCTATGACAGTTTATTTATGGTTGGTATGTGCATTAGATAACGAAGTGTCAAAAATGTGATAAAGCAGCTGGATCTCTGCCTCCTTGAATTTAAGTGATGATTTGGAAAACTGAGACTTTAAAAAAATTCTATCACCAAATATCATTAAACACCTAGGTATATGTGTTGGTGTGTCAGATCTTGTACTCATCATACAAAGCCATATGTTTCCACATCAGAAAATTGAACTTGCTGAATATCATGTCTAACCTACATAGAGACACAAATGATAGTTTGTATTGGATAAAAAATATAGCAATGATTAGTTACGAGTATTTTCTTGTTAATGGCCTTTTGGGTTTGATATAATAGCCCATTCAAGGTAGGAAGTAGATAGTAAAAGGAGGATTTCATTTCAAGTGGTTTTTAAAAAAAATTTTTTAATAAACAGGACAAGGTCCTCTGGGTGAACTTGAAGGAAGACTTTTCTAAACATTGGAAGAAGCCAGAGTTCATCAATGGTTGCAGAAAAATTGGATGATGTCAATGATAAGAAGGTTAACAAAGACACAGAAGAATAAATGCATTGCTGCAATAAACAACTTTCACAACAGAAGGTGATTTTTTTTTGAAAGCCTCACTGTAGGAGGTCACTGGTGTAAGCCTGACAGCCATCTTTATAAAGATAAAGCAGAGAAATAGGCAAGAAGGTACAGTATGCGGAGTCTTGTCATTCCTTAAAGAATTTTACTTAAAATCTCTGTTTTCAATAAGTCTCTGTGCTTCCCTCATAGTGTCTGGGATCCCCATGTTTAAAATATGTTAACCTCTAGTTGAACCTTTACTGAGAGTCATCTCCTAGTCTTGGGATGAGTCCTGACAGACACTTCTCTGCCGAGCTGGAAAGAAAAGCTTGGTATCTGGTGGAATTGCCAGGTGCTGTCAAGTAGATGTCTGACTCATAGCAGCCCTGTGTACAACAGACAAAACACAATTGCCATGCTTCTCTGCTATTCATAAGGTTTTCAATGTCTGATTGCTTTTTGGGAGTGGGTTGCTGGGTCTTTCTCCCAAGCCTGCAGCACCTGGTGTTCCCAGGAGGTCTCCCATCCAAGTACTAACCAAGTCTGACCCTGCTTAGCTTCTGAGATCTGACTTGATTGGACACCACAATAGTACAGCTGCAGACTGGTCTCTGGTAGCTACTTGAAAAGACTTTCCATCAATCACATTGTTCTTAACTCCCTCTCCCCCTCCTGCTAGCTAAGGAAACCGATTCTCCAATATCTGAACCTCCTAGGAGTTTATAAGAAAACACATTTGCATCTTTCTGCATCTTGACTGTAGTTTTATATTTCAGCATCTCTGGCCTAATGAATCAGTTACTACTATTCCATTTGTCATGAAATGATAAAATTTTGTTGACTCAGTTTTCTGCTGCTGTCTCCTTTCTACACTCTTTGTCCTTGTAGTTTATGCCTTAAAAAATCAATCCCATACATTTTAGTGGTATTTTGGGAGGGTGTATAGGTAAATGAATTCAAGCAGAAGTTCTCCCCATTCCCTCTTTAACGCTCTCCCATCAGTCTTTCATCTTCAGGAATCCATTGAAATGCCTTTTTCAAGGTGACATCTTACTTGCCCTTTCAAGTTATCTGATACAGTTTATTACCTCCTACTCCTTGAACTACTTTGTTTCCTTGACTTCTTAGACATACTTGCTCCAGGTATTCTTTATCTGATTGGACGCTGCTCATGTTTACTTCCCTTTATCACTGCTTACCGCCATATGACTGTCATCTTGTAGTGCTGTGAGAGATTGTGTGTTGCTGTGATGCTAAAATCTGTGCCACTGCTGTTTCAGACACCATTAGGGCCACCCATGTTGGACAGGTTTAAGCTGAGCTTTCAGACTAAGACAGACTAGGGACAAGGACCTGAGAGCCCACCTTCAAAACAATTAGCAATTAAAAACCCTATGAATAGCAGAGAAGCACTGTTAAATTCAGTGCCGGGAAATGAGCCCCCCAGGCTGGAAGGTATTCAAGTAGTGACTAAGGAAGAGTTGCCTCCTCCAACTAGAGTCAACTTTAATGATGGGAATGGGGGAAAACCCCTGGGACCTCCTTTTGCTGATGTGATATGACTCAAATGAGAAGAAACATAATGACTGCAACAATGAGCTCAATCATAAAAAACATCATGTGCATGGAACAGTGTTGGGTAGGGCTTTGCTCTGATATATATTAGGGTTGCTATGAGTTGGTGTCAACTCAATGGCACCTAAAAACATCAATGCCTAAGAAAAAGAAAAGTCAAAAACTTTACCAAACAGAGATACCACAACTACAAACCAGCAAGAGACCCAGGTTGAAGAAGCCATTAACCAAGACATGATCAGATATGAGCCATAACACACACTGGAGGCAACTGAAGCCCAAAGTTCATGTTCTATAGCCTAGGAGGACATTAGGCTCCCCAGTTACTACACCCAAAAGATATTTTAGAAAGAAAAACTTCTGAAGGGAAGATGATCTTGAAACTGGCATTTTTACAAATGAGAGATTTAACCATTTTGCTATGTTTTTCCTTATTAGCAAGTAGTAGCTTATGAAAGCATGCTGAAGAGTTAATTAGAGTTCTTTGAAGGGCTGAGGATGTAGCTCAGTGGTTGAGTGCTTGTCTTTAAAAAAAGAGCTGTCTATTTACACTGACAATTTTTACTATGACTTGGGCCACTAGAGTCCTGCAACATAATTCCATAGTTTAGTGTGCTCTAGGCAACTTTCCTCCACCTGTCAGCTTATCCTTTTGTGGGAGCTTGTGTGTTGCTGTGATGCTGAAAGCTGTGCCACCAGAATATCAGATACCAGCAGGGTCACCCATGGTGGACATGGTTCAGCTGAGGTTCCAGACTAAGACAGACTAGGGAGAAGGACCTGGCAGCTCACTCCCAAAACAATCAGCCACTGGAAACTCTGAATAGCAGAGAAGCACTATCAAATATAGTGCTGGAAAATGAGCCCTCCCCAGGCAGGAAAGCATTCAAGAAACAACTAGGGAAGAGTTGCCTCCTCAAAGTAGAGTCAACCTTAGTGATGGGAGTGGGGTAAAGCAATTTGGACCTCATTTTTGCTGACATGGCATGACTCAAAATGAGAAAAAACATAGTGGCTGCAACCATGAACTCAAATGGATCATGTGCATGGCACAGTGTTGGGTAATGTTTCATTCTGTTGTACATAGAGTCACCATGAGTGGGGTCCAACTCAACAGCATCTAACAACAATGATAACAACAGGCCACTTTGGCTCAGAACAAACATGTATATAAACAGTGCAAAGGCATATACCTAGAAGGAAACTCAGAGGGTCACAATATGATACAGATTACCTACTGAACAATAAAATCTTAGTTATTTGGGGGGTTGTTATTAGATGCTGTCCAGTTGGTGTCCGACTTATAGTGACCCTATATACAATAGGTGAAACACTATTGTTTTGCTTCTCTACTATTTATAGGGTTTTCAGTAGCTGATTGTTTTTTGAGAGTGGGTTGCAGAGTCCTTCTCCCAAGCCTACGGCACTGGTATGCCCAGGCCATTTCCCATCCAAGTACTAATCAGGCCTGACCCTGCTTGGCTTCCAAGATCTGATGGATCAGATGCCACAGTAGCATGATTGCAGGGAGTTATTTGGATAAGGAATACTATATGAAAGGACCCATCTAAAGCAAGCCTTGATAAAAAATGTGCTCAATAAATAAGCTCAGTGAGATAAAGGAAAGATGGGTAAGCCATGCAAATGACTCATGTATCTATTTCAGAGAGCACATACACAGTTGAATCGCAATAAGAACACGGCTTCTCTCATTTGTCGTGATTATTTGAATTACTGGAGGAGTACTTAGTTCAAGATTTTTTGTGAACAGGAAGAGGTAAGGAAGTGAATTCTAGAGGAACGTTTGAGTGAATTGTAGAAAGTTCTGATTCAGCTCTGATAGCAGATTAGACAACCATGAGAGCGGCAGTGGGAAAAAAGCCAGGAACAGAGCGATGGCATCCACTTGAATGTTTCGCTCAGAAAAACCTATACTGGGGAAGCCATGCCTTGGTGTGCAATGTAGATGTCTGCTCTGCTCAATGAGAGTAGGTTTTTACCTGGAACCCTTCATTACCCAAAGAGAACCTGTCCTCACAGCCTGTGCTGGGCTCATCAGCTTCTGTAGGAATACCCTTCCTTGTTTCAGACAGAGGGTGTACTCCCCTACTCTGTTTCTGTACTTTTTTGGTGTGTTTTTTTTTTCAATGTTTCTTTCTTTGTTTTCATTCTCATTTGTTTTGCAGTACTGGGAGTTTGAGCCCAGGGGCTCACACAGGCTAAGCAAGTGTTCTATGACTGGACTACACCCCAGCCCCTTTGTAAAATATTTTAATTTTAATGCGGGGTCTTGGTGAATTGAAATGCTACCTCTGGCCTTAAACCTGTGATTGTCCTGCCTCAGCCTCTCCATATACTGGGATTACAGGTGTGTGCCGTTGAACCTGGCACACAAGTTATAATGGCCTCAATGCATGCCCTCAGTGCTCTGTATTTCAGACCCCATGAAGGAGGAGCGGTGTTCCTTCCAATCCACCTGGAATTGGTCTATGTGCACTAGCATTGTCCCCATGTGGCTGCAGAGTAGATCCACCATCCCTGGGGGAGGGATGCATTCCAGGGCATGGATCATTGCCTTCTTTCTCTTCACTTGCTGTAAGTAAGCATTTTTTTCACTTGAAGACATCACTGGAGCACATTCTTTTGAGCTCAGAAACCTCAAATCATGCCCTGGTCTCTTCTCTTGGTGGCATTTATAAGCCCTGCAACCTCAGTCACACAGCTAGTCTACCCGGTGAAAGAGTTAATTTGGTTCTTTGCGCATGTGCATTGTCTAATATCAGTGCCATTAATTTTTATTGATTTAATGAGTAGAAGCATCACACTTCACACACATGGAATAATGAATTCAGTATTTTTCTTGTACACAAAATATTAACTCTTAATTCTGTGTGGCGGCTGTCTAGTTTAACTAATTTTACACAAGTAGAAGAACCTTACCGGGTGACTACAGATTTAATTAACTTGTGCTAATATAGTTATTTATTATAAGAATGAAATTAGTTATGAGTTCTGACAAGCAATTTTTAGAAAATTAACACCTTATTTGGATTAGAAAATAACACAGTTGCCTTCGTCACAAACTTTCATGAATTATTTCTCTGCTCACTAATAATTTCATGACGTTTAAGAAGAAACAAATATTTTTCATACTTTACGATAAAAGGAACCAAGATCTGATTGAAAATGTATAGGGCAAAAGAGGGCAGGAATAGGATCCAATTTTGTAGAATACTGCTAAAAGAACCAGACCTTTGTGAATGAAAGAATATTGCTTTTGGCCTCAGGGATGAAAAATAACAAGAGAAAATTGTAGTGCTCTGTGGAAGCTCATGATACTTCCTTGCTGCACTTGACTAATGAGTCTCAAGATTTCAACTAAATATTCTTGTTTGAAAGGGCAGTAGAAAAGGGGTATACTCTCTGTCTCTTCCAAGTCTTGGTGCACATGGGAGAGGGAAATCTTTCTAGTTGTACTCAAGGCTGTAAATAGCTTCACACTAAGAAAGTGTCATTAGACCTAACCAGGAGCTACAGCAAATGCATTTGGCATCCAAACTGAAGGGACGGTTGCTCAATGAACTTGAAGTATTGTTCCTCTGGGGCATAGGTGAAGATGCTTTTGCAATATTTTTTTCTCTCCTTAAGATATAACTTTGGGAAATCTCTCTCACCCCTCCCTTTCACCTCAAGCTTCTCCTTATTTGCTCATTTTCCCCAATGTTAGTGAGTTTCCATTGCACCTTTCAAAGAATGAGACTTCCACATAGAATGACAATAATTAGAAACCAGTGCAACTGCTTTGGAGGCTCAGGGTCCTCTTTGTGGCTCAGAATACCAACCAGATGGAATCAATACTTCCAGGGTAAATTTGAGATAATTATAAAGTAGGTGGTTTGTACCAGGCAATTCTAACCAGAATAAAATCCCTATCACAGAGAGCACACTCATACCACAAGGCTACAGAGCCATGCGTAGGGAGTTTGATAGCTCCCAAGAGTAAGTGCCTGGGAAGACAGGTGTTTAAAGATGTCAGAAATAAGGGCTGGATGGGTGACTGAAAGATTGGATTTATATCTTTATGTTTCCTTTTCTTTGTGTTTAGTAAGTCACATGCTTAATAGTTTTAAAACTCAAGTTTTTATTGAGAATAGAAAATATACATGATTGTTTTCGTAGAAATTTCTTACATACCAATATTCTTTTCCAGAAAAAAATATTACTAGTACATAATAAGATTTTCCTCTTTTTTTCTTATTTATTTATTTATTGTGTGTGTGTGTGTGTGTGTGTGTGTGTGTGTGTGTGTGTGTGTGTGTGTGTGTCAGTAGTTGGAGATTGAATCCAGGGGCTCATACATACTATCTGCCACTGAGTTGCACTCCCAGCCCATTTTTTAACTTCTTATTTGGAGACAAGAGTCTTGCTAAGTTACACAAGCTGCCTCTGGCCTCAAACTTATGATTTTTCTGCCTCTGCCTCCTGAATTGCTTGGAGTAAAGGCATGTGCCATTGTGCCTGGCTAGATTTTCTTCTTGCTAAATTTTGTTTGAACAAAATAGTGTTTTTAGACATTGCAGTGGTGTAATGAAAGTTTCCCTTAATTTGGAGACAAAACTGAAAGTTTCAAATCCTGACTATGACAAATATATGTAAACCTTAAGGGAGTCACATAATTCCATGAATCCTCATTTTATATTAAAAGAAAAGCATACTAATTCCCTGTACCTCCAGAGCTTTGTAAGGATATGTTAAAATATCTCATATATCATCATTTATAATTTCAAATACAAAGGTGAATATTTATAAACATTCTGAAGATAGTCCTTCTCTTTATGGCATGAAAACTCAGATTATTGGATAAGAACTAGCAAAAATTACAATGATGTTCTACTTCTATTGTCTAAATCATCAGATGAAATTCAGTATTTTACTCAAAAGTCAATTAACAGTCATCTCAAATAACACATACTTCCTAATTTTCAGCTAATCTCAAAAGGATGGAAATATTTGTTTTTTTTTTCAGCCACTTAAGAAGGAAAGAATGGAAAAGAGCTAGCCAGTGAAACTGTGTTTCTGTATCAGTGTTTGGATCCCATGTGCGTGTGTGTGTGTGTGTGTGTGTGTGTGTGTGTGTGTGTGCATGCGTATGATGAGAGAGAGAGAGAAAGAGAGAAACACACACACACACACACAGACGTCAGCAGGACCATGATGTCTTCAAGAAGTTACTAGCATAGGAATGATGCAGAGTTCAACAGGAGGCTCTGGAAGCCCTAGGAGTTGGTACCTGTCTTGCTGATAGGGAAAGGTTTCCCCAAAGGTTGCCCTTTGTTCTGCTTTTCTAGCTTTCTCCTCTCAGGGAACTCAGAGAAATCCCCCCTCTTTCCCTGAAAGATCTTCATGGGTGTGGTGGGTCTGTGTTATATTCATGGCTGTCTATCTGGCACCTACTCTGATATAAGCACATACTGTCCATCGATACATGTGAATCTTAACTGAGAAAAACTGAATTCATTGACATCTTTTCTCAGTCTTCTTAGCTGGCTCCACTTCCTTTGCTTATTTCTCCAACTAACCCTGTACACTGACACCATAGTGGCTGCTTAAAATGCAAAAATTCATCATGACAATTCCTAGCTAAAAATCCAACTTCATATCCTAGGCTTGTAGGGTCTTTATTATCCATGTACAGCCTACTTTTCTGAGCATAGTTCTCATACTCATGTCAAATGGTACATTCTCTGTTTGTATTGGGTTACATGTAATTTTAAGAATACTATATGGTATTTTGGGAGAAGGACCCGGCAATCCACTCCCAAGGCAATCCCGAAACAGTCAGCCATTGAAAACCCTATGAGGGTCACTATGAGTCAGATACCGACTCAATGGCACCTAACAACAACAACAACAACATATGGTATTTTATTTGCCTGAATATTTGCATATGATATGCATTCTGAATGAATATGCTTTAGCCTTGTCTACCTATGACAATTAGCTGTTCATTACAGACTTTCTTCATACATTGCCCTGCAATTTCTCTAACTGTATTATTCTCATGCATACTGAAAAGTATTTCAGCAGAGAGGAGACGAAGATCAGCACTTATTCCTTATAATGTTCTTGTTGTTAGGTGCTCTCAAGTCGGTGCCTGACTCATAGTGACCCTATGTACAACAGGTGAAACACTATTGTCAGTGATTTTCTGCTATTCATAGAGTTTTCAATTGCAGATTGTTTTTTGGGAGTGGGTTGCTGGGTCCTTCTCCCAAGCCTACAGCACCTGCTGTTCCCAGGTGGTCTCCCATCCCAGTACTAACCAGACCCAACCATACTTAGCTTCCAAGACCTGATGGGATCACATGCCACAGTGGTAAGGCTGCAGGCATTCCTTAGAATAATTCCTATCTAATAATCTTGGTTGAATGTGGCCTTCCGCGAAAGGTCCAAGCTTCTATTGAGATGGGGCTTTCCTTTTAACTGTCCAATTCTAAGTTCCAGAAGCTCCTCCACTAGGCTGTTCAGGTCTAGAGACAGTAACAGTTCTATTCTCACTAGAATACGATACTGTACTAACTCCTCTGCATTCCCTACCCACTGTCCTTAACTTTTTAAATAAGTCCATTATTCAATCATACCCAATTTTCCTCACCTCTGTGTAACTTCTGCCCTCTACTGGTAAACTAACATAGGCATTGTGTAGTTAACAATCTTAACATCAAGATAATTTTCATGATCAAATGGTATTTATCCCTGAGATGTGAAAATGATTCAATATATGTAAAGCCATGCATGTAACCCATCACATTAAAAGAATGAAGAAAAAAACCCCACATGTCTCTCTCGATAGATTCCGAAAATTCCACATCCTTTCATGGTACAAGCCCCCAACAAATTAGCAATAGAAGAATAAAGATCATATGAAACAATTTCATAGCTAACATTACACTCAGCAGTGAAAAGTAAGCTGTTGTTCAACTGGGAATAAGGCAAGGATACCAGGTCTTACCACTTCTATTCAACATAGTACTGGAAGTCTTAGCCAGAGTAATTAGACAACAGAAAAAAATAAAGGACATCCAAATTGGAAAGGAAGAAGTTAAATTGTCCCATTTCTCAGATGACATGATCTTATACATAGAAAATCATCTCCAAAAATCTATTAAAACTAAACCAAATTTAGTAAATGTTCAGGATACAAAATCAAAATAGAAAAACCCAGTAGCGTTTATGTACACTAACAATAGTCTAAAAAATAAATCAAGAAAACAATCTCATTTACAGTGCTTACAAAAGTATTTAGGAATAAATTTAGCCAAGGAAATGAAAGATCTACAAACTGAAAACTATAAAAACATTTGTGAAGAACACTGAATAAGACACAAATAAATGAAAGATATTGCATGTTCATGAATTGAAAGAATTAACATTGTTAAATGTCCATACTACTGGAATAAATCTATAAATTAAGTTCAATTACTACCAATATTCCAATTATATTTTTTCACAATTTTTAAAAATAGCCTAAAATTTGTGTGTAACCACAAAAGATTTCTGGTAGCAAAAGTAGTTTTGAATAAAATGAACAAAGCCAGAAGCATTATAAAACCTAACTTCAAAATGTACTACAAAGCTATAGTAATCAAAGCAGCATGGTACTGGCACAAAAACAGGCATATGATTAGTGATACAGATTAGAAAGTCTAGAAATAAATTTACTCATTTATGGGCAATTGATTTTTGACAAAGGTGTCAAGAATTCACAAGGAGAAATGGATAGTCTCTTCAATAAATGGTGTATGAACTGTATAATCCACAAAGGAATAAAATGGGGCCCTCATCTCATACCACATTAAAAAATCAACTTAGAATAAAGACTAAAACCTAACATCTGAAATTGTAAAACTACTAAAAGAAAACATGGGGGAAAGCTCTATGACCTTAATCTGGGCAATGATGTTTCAGAAATGACCCCCAAAAGCACAAGAAACAAAAGAAAAAATAAATAAGATTACCTCAAGCTAATAAGGTTCTACATATTCAAGGAAACAATCATCACAATCAGAAACAATTTATAGAACAGGAAAAATTATTCCCAAACTATACAAGTGATGCATTAATATCCAAAATATCTAAGGACTTCAAGTAACTGAATAGTGAGAAAACAACTCAATTTTTAAAAATGAGCAAAGGATATGAATAGATATTTTCCATTAAAATCCCAACTAAGTATTTTGCAGAAATTGATAAAAGTATCTAAAAATTTACTTGGAAGCATTGTTGTTGTATTGTTGTTATGTGCTGTTGAGTCCTGTCTTACTCATAGTGACTCTCATAGGGTTTTCAATGGCTGATTATTTTGGGATTGCTTTAGGAATGGGCTGCCATGCTACATCTTCTCCCATTTTTGCAGTGCTAGGGATTGAAAAAATGGTCCTCAAAATAACCTAAACAATTCTAACCAGTAAAACCAGTGCAGGAAGCATCACAATGCCTGATTTTAATTTATATTGTTGTTGTTAGTTGCTGTTGAGTTGGTATCTGACTCATAGCAACCCTATATACAACAGGCGAAACAGTACTGGTAGTGCTTCTTTGCTATTCACAGGGTTTTCACTGGCAGATTGATTTCTGGGAGTGAGTTGCTGGGTCCTTCTCCCAAGCCCACAGTACCTCGTGTTCCCAGGTGGTCTCCTATCCCAGTACAAACCAGACCTGAGCCTGGTTAGCTTCCAAGATCTGATGGGATCAGATGCCACAGTGGTACAGCTATATTACAGGGCCATAATAATAATAAAATAAACTGCTTGGTACTGGCAGAAAAATAGACAAGAAGATCAATGCAGTAGAATAGAAGATGCAGATACAAGCTCACACAGTTACAACCAACTGATCTTAGATAAAGGTGTTAAGGAAATAAAGTGGGGAAAAAAGATAGTCTTTTTAATAAATAGTGTAAATAAATAAATTCGTAAACTGGATTCCACATGTAGAGGAATGAAAATTGAGCCAAAACCTTCATACTGTATTGAAATCAATTCAAAATAAATGAGAGATTTCAATCTAAAACTGGTTACTATGAGACTACCTGAAGAGAAAGTGGGTAGTGCACTTCAGCAAGTTCTTTTTTAACATAATCCCAATAGCCAAGGAAATAATACCAAGAATTGATAAGGGGGATTATATAAAATTAAAAGGCTTCTGTACTACAAAGTATAAATTAATAGAATGATGATTGAATCTACAGTATGGGAGAAAATCTTTGCAATCTATATATCCAACAGATGTTTAATATTGAGGATATATAAAGATTTTTTAAATTAAATACCAAATAAATGAACAATGCAATTAATAAATGGGCAAAGGAGTTGAACAATTTTCAAAAGAAGAGATACAAATGGCCAACAAACATATGAAAAAATGTTTAACTTCCTTACATTTTAGAGAAATGTAAATCAAAACTACACTCAGATTTCATCTTACTCCTGTTAGAAATGCTAACATCAATAATACAGACAAGTACTGGGGAGCATGGGAGGAGAAAGGTAGTCTTACACTGCTGGTGGGATCGTCAATAAGGCAACTACTATGGAAAGCACTATGGAGATTGCTTGGAAAATTTAAAATTAAGCTACGATATGATCGTGCAATTCTACTTTTAGGCTTATACCCAAAGGAAGCTGTTTGTATACCGTAGAGACTCTTGTACTATTGCAAGGTTACAGAATTAGTCTAGATGTCCTTCTACAGAAGAATGGATTAGAAAACTGTGGGGTGTGTGTGTGTGTGTGTGTGTGTGTGTGTGTGTGTGTGTGTACTTTGCAGTATACACACACACACATTTGTATTTAGGTGCTGTTGAGTCAGTGTCTGACTCATAGCAACCCTATGTACAACAGATGAAATACTATTTTCAGTGCTTCTCTGCTATTTATAGTGTTCTCAATGGCTGATTATTTCTTGGGAGTGGGTTGCTGGGTCCTTATCCCAAGCCTACCACACTTGGTGTTCCCAGGTGGTCTCCCATCCAAGTACTAAGTACTAACCAGGTCAGGTCCAAACCTGCAAATATATATATATATATATATGCACACACACATGCGTGCGCGCATGCGCACCGTGGAATACTACACAGTCTTAAATAAGAATGAATTTATGGCATGTGCAGCTTAATGGATGGGCTTGGAATTAATCATCTTAATAAACAACTCAGTCTCAAAAAAGAGTAATATCACATGTTTTTGCTAATATGCAAAATCCAAATGCGAAGTTTACTATTTTATGTTGTTATTTTATTAGATTTTATACATCTTTATTATTTTTTTATTATTATTGGTAAAAAAAACTTTTGAAGATTAAGATTAGAACTCTTTTAGAAGAGACTTGTATTCACATTTAAATTTGTATAGTGAGCTTGAATTCTGTATTCTCTTTTTTTGCTGTATTGATGTTTTCCCTTTTTTGATAAGAATTATCCTGTTTTAATTACTTGTTTATTTTCCTTGATATCTCTGGTGTTTAATATG